>PVJN01042855.1:0-18060 GCA_004026805.1 Lasiurus borealis | reverse complement strand
AAAAAAAAAAAAAAAAAAAGAAAAGAAATGATACAGTGGTACCTCGAGATACGAGTTTAATTCGTTCTGTAACCTTGAGGCGTGGGAAACTATGAGACACTCGAGTCGAGGTAAACTGGTGGGTCTTGTGCAGCAGGCAGATCCGCTCGATTATTCCTATCTCAAATGTTGCTCGTATTTCACGATGGCTCGTATCTCAAAAATCTTGTATGTTAGGGCACTCGTATCTCGAGGTACCACTGTATTTGTGTATATTATACCTCTGTAGTCCCAAATTTGAACCCGGATCCTTTATTCTTTGGCATAAAAGAGGAGTAAGAAACTAATCAAAATTGCACTTGTCGTTTTTATGAGTATTTGATGCCCATGCATTCTCCAGATTATTTTAATGTAGAATAATAGAACTTCTGGAAATTATTTTCACCTTTAAAATATAGTGCTTGGCATTTTGCATGGGTAGGATTTCAGAAATATGCTACTTTTGTTTTACTGATGCACTTTGTTTTTTCTGCTGTAGCAAATATTTGACAGAAAGAATAATTTAAATGAAAATTTTATTTAGCAAACACTGAAGAATGTTTTCTTTATTTGAAAACATTATTTTACTGGTATATATTTCCAAAGTGGAGGCATGTATTTCAGATATACAGTAAAACAAACACTTGATTTGAGGCCAATGGCTACAGTGCTGATGTTTTCTGAGATGTTGCCTCGGATCTTACATCTCTTTTTTGTATTCTTTACAAATTCCCTATGATCTACCTTTTTAGTAATTGTAGTATTGGTACATCTGAGATTTAGCAAAAAGCATAGAAAAATAGTAGGTAGACCCAAACTTCTCAAAACTGTTTCCTTAAAAATGTACCCATACATTTATTGTATGTTTATATTGGAGGCTGCTAGATGTTAATTTTTAGTAATCTGTTGAATTTTTAGAATTGCATGTCACTTTACACACATAGGATGCAATTTTTATCTATAAAACAAAAGAAAATACATTTCATGCAGTTTTAGTTTTTCTTTTTTTAATTCAATAGGTAACATTTGTTATGAATTTTAATCTTTTCTTTTAGGCCAAGTAATGATTGACAAAAATCCAGGAATCACCTTAGCAGTAAATAAAATCAACAATATAGATAACACTTACCGAAATTTCCAAATGGAAGTGCTATATGGAGAGGAGAACATGATGACCAAGGTATAGAATATATTTGTCTCTTAGTGTCGTGTTATATAAAGCTTAATGTTTAGAATGAGAGGAGATGACAAAAATTAAAATATTTTTAATACCCAGTATGTGAGAATGTGAGCATTTATATATACTATTGATGGGAGTCCAAATATGATACATTCAGGACAAGTGTATGATAATACACAGGGTAAGGCAAAGTAGAATTATAATTGTTTATATAGAAAATAATACAGTAATTAATAAATAAAAATACAAGAATAAACTATGCTTCACTTTTGTAAACCTACTTTTGCCTCATTCTGTATAGAAATTTTAAATAGGTATATCTTTTGACCTAGCATTCCATTTATAGGAAGTTATCCCAAGGGTATAAGTAAACAAAATTATAATGATGTATGCACTAGGTTCTTCATTGTTATTTTTATAGTAACCAAAAAAGTAAAACGAATGGAATCAGCCTGAATGTTCATCAGTAGAGTACTCATTAAATTCTGGTATAACAATACAATGGAATATTCCATCATTAAAGGTTATTTAGCTCCATACTTATTAAAATAAATTGCCCACTGACAGGTGAAGCAAGTATATAACATAGTTCAATTTTAATGAAATATTTATGTAAATATGCACATATATCAGAATTTTTAACAATGAGCATATTTTTATGTTATTATCTTTATACTTTGTATTATTTTATGTGTTATCTTTATACTTTACATGTTATTGTCTTTATACTTTCCTTTGTTGTCATCTTTATACTTTCTCACTGACCAAATATTTTTATAAGAAAAATCTATTTCAAAGAAAAACATAATTTAAAATATGTAGGAACAAATTTATAATTCTCCACCCCAAAAATCCTAAAGAATGCTGGATAGAATAAACTATTTTTTGGCCAAAAGTCTTAGAGTATGATATGTTAATGTGAAATTTTGTACCCAAGCTAGAAAATAGGCTAAACTCTAAATTGACAAAAATTTTACTAACAAAGGCCACTCTTAAAATGTTAAACGTATCTTTCAAACAGGACTTTATAAAACTCAGGACAGAATTTATGCAAAATAATTATTTTTTAAGATTCTAGGATACATAACCTTAGGTGAATATTATTTTATTATTTCTCCACAATTTAGTATCAGATTACTAAAATAGCATTTACTACACACTGTTGGGCCCTGAGCTAAAAATGCTTGAAATGTAGCACATCCTAAGGAGCCCACAAGATGATGATGATTGTTATTAATAGGCTCTTTATGCAGGTAAAGTTACAAGGAATGACTGAGCAGGGCATTTGGAGCCAGGCTTCTGACTACAGAGTCCACGCATGGTCTTTCCCTGTAGCAAACCCCCACTGCCTACTACTACCTGTGTATAATGTATGAGTCTGTTATGGCAAGTAAAATTTGAATGTGAATCTTTTGATAATAACAGTGTTTATTTCAATCGACATTAAGGCATATACTTTAGTCAGATGCTGATTGAACATTGTGCATGTTCTTCACTTGGTAATGACTCTTAGGGTAGCAGGTAACATCATCATCCTCAAGAGATCTAAGTGTTCTAAGAAATTTCTGTAATTTAATAAATGCTTTGTAATTGATTTCCTAATTCATGAAGTTTGTTCTTAGGACATATTTTATTCATAATGTAGCTATAAAATATATGTTAAAAGTCAGTATAAATTTCTGTGCTCCAAAGAGTCACATTTGAAACAAAGCTCATACAACATTTAAGTACTATGTGTATATATTTTAAGTAAAAAGATTCCTGAGAGTGAATTTGGCTGAAATTAATGCTAACTAAGGGGGTGAGGTATCAAAGGCAGCATGAATAAAACCAGAGGAATAATTTAGAATCTAATTTTTAAACGAGATCTGTGCCTCACATTAAGGAACTGAAAGAGGGGAGTTAGAAAGGAGATTCAGGAAAAGTAGTCACAAAGACATATTTAAACCTTCCAGTTGTACACCCAGAAAGACTTTTAATTGGCAGAATCATGAAGAAACATTTCCAATTCTGGAACCTTACTAATATAGCCAGAGCACTTGATGTGGTTGAGAGTGGAAAAAATATGTACAAATTTGGAAGTAAAGCCAATGAAAGCAGAATATAAAAGATATCTACAGATTTATAGAACTTTCTGATCTTTGACTCTATGAATTCAAATTGGGAAAAAATAGGATAATGATTTGTTCTATACTCTGGTTCTAATAAACATGAAATTTGCAAAGTCCAAGTAACTATCCACAAACATAACAAAATACTTGAAAATTGAATGACACATGACTTATCTATCATGCCTTCCTCCTACAAACTGAAAACTAAGTAAGGAGGGAAGTGCTTTGTGGAAGTGCTGTTTGCAACTTTGCTACTCACCATGAAGATACAGGTAGTGTGTTGTTTTGAAATATATATTTTTTCCCTTCTTCACATCAACCAGTCAGTTGGTCTATCTGAAAAATTCCTCATGTGGTTTAAGAACCATTTTATGGCCCTTTATGATGGATGAGATAGGGAGCCATTTGACTTCAAAAAGATGACTTCTCATGAAAAAGTCTAAAGCAGGATTTTAACTGGTCTCAAGTATTCATGAACACCAGAATTCTAATGAAAATGCCTTTAAATGCAGTTATTTGCTCCTAGTACTAGTATATTAAAATATGTATATATGTACATGGGTACAACTATCCATATCAGTGGCTGAAAATGAAGACTATGCAAATTAACCAAAAACTTAATACCTTTTCCAGGTTCGGGAAAACAACTACACCTATGAATTTGATTTTTCAAAAGTCTATTGGAATCCCCGTCTCTCTACAGAACACAGCCGTATCACAGAACTTCTCAAACCTGGAGATGTTCTGTTTGATGTTTTTGCTGGGGTTGGCCCCTTTGCCATTCCAGTAGCAAAGAAAAACTGCACTGTATTTGCCAATGATCTCAATCCTGAATCCTATAAATGGCTATTGCACAACTGTAAATTAAATAAAGTGGACAACAAAGTAAAAGTCTTTAATTTGGATGGGAAAGACTTCCTCCAAGGACCAGTCAGAGAAGAGTTAATGCAGCAGCTGGGACCACTGTCAAAAGAAAGGAAACACTCTGTGCACATTGTCATGAACTTACCAGCAAAGGCAATTGAGTTTCTCAGTTCTTTCAAATCTCTTTTGGATGGGCAGCCATGTGGCAGTGAGCTCCTTCCCATAGTACACTGTTACAGCTTTTCCAAAGATGCTAATCCTGCTCAGGATGTTCAGCAACAAGCTGAAGCTGTGTTAGGCGTTTCCTTGAGTCCATGTGAACTGCACCTGGTAAGAAATGTGGCCCCTAACAAGGAAATGTTATGCATCACCTTTCGGATTCCTGCTGCTATACTCTACAAGAACCAGACTCAAGATCTAGGTGAGCAATTTCTGGGAAATTAAATGTTATCTTCTCACCTCACTCCCAGGATCATGCCGACTGAGTTCTTCAGTCTCTCCGGGACTGCCAATCCATCTGTGCCAGCTCCTTGCCACGCTCCCTCACCTCCCTTTCATGTAGTTTTCTTAGACTATGTGTTTCATATTATGTATTCAATTTGAAGTAGGTTAATCTAATTCTAGTTAGATATTTCAGTTTAAGACCTCTTGTCATTTGTGATTGGTTTCTCCCAACTTAACAAATTTTAGTTAAGTTACACTGTTCAATCTAGTAGAAGGCTATTTCATTAAATAATAACTCCACAGGAATTCATATAAGTTGAACAGATAAAAAACGTTTAAAATGCTTATATCATTTGCCTTTTAAATGTATTTTTAAATGTTAAGTATCTTACCTAAGTTTTCTGTATCTGTTACAGAGAATCATGAAGATCCTCCACCTTTTAAACGCCAGAGGACTGATAAAGCCTTTTCAGAAGAAAAAACAACAACTGCTTAAATGACTTGATTGGAACTATTTTCTCCATCTCCCTACTAGATTGTTATATAATAAAATATAATTTGTATGATTTCATAAAATTTTGGCATTTAGTTATTACTTTAGTATTGAACTGTTATATTTTTCCCATGCTGTCTTATAAATTGAGGATTATCAAAAAGTTTAAATGTTTATTAAACATTTTCTTACCTAAATTATACTATTTAAGTTTATTACCTAAACTGGAGACTCAGTGCGTGAAATTCGTGCACAGGGAGAGGAGTCTCAGCCTGGCATGCACCCTTTCCAATCTAGGACTCCTCAGAGAATGTCAGACTGCCCTCTCACAATCCAGGACCACTGGCTCCTAACCACTTACCTTCCTGCCAGCAGCCCCCAACTGCCCTCCCCTGCCAGCCTGGTTGTCCCAACTGCCCTCCCTTGCCAGCCTAATCTTACTCCCAAGTGCCCTCTTCTGCTGGCCTGATCTTGCCTCTAACTGTCCTCTCCTGCTGACCTGGTCAGCCCCAACTGCCCTCCCCTGCAGGTCTGATCCTCCCCAACAGCTCTCCCCTGTGGGCCTGCTCCCCCTACTGCTTTCCCTGCAATCCTGGTCCCTCCTCTACAGGCCTAATTGCCCCAATTGCCCTCCTCTGCTAGCCTGGTCACTCCTAACTGCCCTCGCTGCTGGCCTAATTGCCCATAACTGCCCTCCCCTGCAGGCCTGGTCCTGCCCAACTGCCCTCCCCTGCAAGACTGGGTTATCCCAACTGTCCTCCACTGCAGGCCTGGTTCTGCCCCCCAAATGCCCTCCACTGTAGGCCTGGTTCTCACAACTGCCCTCCCCTACAGGCCTGGTCCTCCTCAACTGCTCTCCCCTGTGGGCCTGCTCCCCCTACTGCCTTTCCCTACAATCCTGGTCCCTCCCAACTGCCCTCCTCTGCTGCCCTGGTCTCCCCCAACAGACCCCTTTGCTGGTCCAGTCACCCCTAATTGCCCTTCCTGCTTGCCTGAGCACCCACAATTGCCCTCCCCTGCAGGCCTGGTCCCCGCACAACTGCCCTCACCTGCAGGCCTGGTCCACCCCAACTGTCTTCCCTTGCTGGCCTGGTCTCCAATTGCCCTCCTCTGCCAGCCTGGTCACCTCTAACTTCCCACAACTGCCCTCCCCTGCAGGCCATCTTTTGGCAGCTATTTGTGTCCACATAGGGGCAGCCATCTTTGACCACAAGGGGGCGGCCATCTTGTGTCTTAGTGTGATGGTCAATTTGCATATTACTCTTATTAGATAGGATGAAGACAGTCAATGATAAGAAGTGTAGTAAAGTAATGAATTGGAGCATTTATTCCTTATCTAATGGCACTTAAAAAAATGGTTCTGAAACTCCTAAATTCTGCCTATTGAATAAAACATGGCAATGAAAGATCAAAATATTTAGAAAGACACAGAAGTTTTGGAATTTATTTGCCAAATCAAGTGAAGGCAATTCCCACAATAAGGTAGGCTCAAAAGAGTTTCAAAAGTTTTTGAAATGTTCATTTAATTAGTAAATTCCATTTAAATACATGATGCAAGGTACTGAGAACTAGTAATAGTGGTGGATTTTTTTTTAAAGATGATACCTAGCTTTGTCAGCAGAGTAGACAGAGCAAAGCCTTAATGATAGGTCCAAAGTCCTCACTATTCTTTGAATAAATTTATAGATTTTATTGAAAATGCTAATTCTCAGTTGGGGAATACTAATAGAGATGAGAAACAGGATGCAGCCTCATAGAGTATAGATAAAACTAGACTTCAAAACAAAAAAACCTGTTTTCTAATTCAGGCTTTTTACTAACTTGTGTATATGATCTTGCCCTACTCAATTACTTGATGCCCTGGTGTTCAAGTATCAACGATGGTTAGAAGTATTGTAAAGATGAAGATATACTCCTGAAATTAATACCTGCTTAGTCAAATAAGATGGAGTTGTTACATAAGGATATTTCACACAACTTTCCACTCCTAAAATTAACATCTGTTATAATGGGGATTTGATAGGAAATCCCTTAATTTGCTTGAGAAACTATGTCCCATACCTAGTGTTATCTATAATAATAATAAATCGTTGAGATCCAACGAATATCCATCCTATCCACATCGAAACTCTTCAAACAAAATCTTGGGTATACTAAAAATCTTTGAAGTGTCAACAGAAACTACATCAGAGTCTCATAAGGAAATTTCATTTAAAATGTATCCATTCCAGTCAATCTCCAAAGATTCATCATAAAATGAGTTCACTTTGGAGGTGAAAAGTGTCATTTAAGTATTAAGTTTTATTAACTTACTTCTTTGAATTTGTCGTTAAAGCAGATTAATACTCTTCTCTGGTTCACCCTAAGTATGGCTCACAGCTGGGAACTGTAACACCTTGATTAAGGTTTGTCTCACTTTCCACTACTCAAAACAGGCACTGAGTCCTTAAGGTTAAAACAGTGACTTTATCACAGGTCAGGTTTTACTTGTCATAACTCTCTGGTAAAAGGAAATATACCCACTTGTCTGAACTAGTATTAAGAATACATTGGGAAAATAAGGAACATTTTATGAGAAGAAATAATAGACTTGGATATTAACACTAAATGTTAGATTCAAATGGAATTTTATAATGTGTTCAAGTAAAACACTATAATAAGAGAAAAACCACAAAACTTAGCATAAAGTCTAGCTTTATTTTCAACAAGATTTTACAAGTCTGTCAATTTTAAATATACATAGGTAAATTATTCATAACTTTCATCAGATGAGGCTTCAATCTCTCTCAAAAAATATAAGTAGAAAATCTTTTCCCACAAATATGTATGCACTATATTGCTCAGCTTAGTTCTAAAATGTTCTCTTTATAAATACTTTAACACAGCTGCTATGCTGGTACTGTTGTTGTACAACTGCATATGGCTACAATTTTACAAGTCTGCTTTACTTTAGTCAGCTCCCTAGCTCTGCTCCCAGGTCCACATCTTATAAAGGTTAACTGGCCTGCCAGAAAAGCCCACTGAATGCATCCTGTAGTGCTCTGTGACAAGCAAGAGAAGAAGTATAGCCTCCAGCAAGGTCCTGTGGCGAGGCAGCTCTGACGTGGTTTAAATACCTAAAACAAAACAAAAACGTAACATTGATATAGAAAGCACATAAAATTGGTAACATTTTCAAAAGCAATGGTAAAGCTATAGATGAAAAAGGGGTCATATACTAACCCTAACAAGTTCAGGGAGGCTTACATGTCAGGCCCTACAAACTGAGGTATCTAAAGTAACCACACAGGATAGTCTGAAATTAGAACTTCATAACTAAAAGCAAGGCATAGTGTGTAGTCCTGTCCTAGGCAGGTATCTTCCTTGACAAAGGTCAATCTTTACCTTCCTAACCTTTTGCATTTATGATAACACCAGAGGCCCGGCATACAAAATTCATGCACAGGTAGGGTCCCATTGCCTGGCCTGTGACCAGGGCCCATCTTCCCTGGCTGCCTGCTGCTGGCCCTGCGCCCCTCTGCCAATGCTGCCAGTAGCCTTCCATTTGAGGGATAATCAGGGGGGCAATTGGCAAGGTGAATGGGGCCCCGCTTGCTTGCTCCCACCTTGCCTGGTTCCACCAGCGTCTGCCACCACCCACCTTCAGTTCCCATTTCCCATCAGGAGATCGTGGCCTGCTGACCAGGGGAAGGGACCAAGGGTTTGGCCAGCAGCCATGATCAGGGCCAGGGAAAGCTCCTGCATTGAGTGCCTGCCCCCTGGTGATCAGTGTGCATCATAGCAACTGGTCAATTTGCATATTATACTTTTATATATATACTAGAGGCCCGGTGCATGAAATTCATGCACGGGGTGGGAGGACCTTCAGCCCAGCCTCTCATTCCCCAATGTGGAATACCTTGAGAGATGTCCGACTGCCCGTTTAGGCCTGATTGGATCAGACCTAAACGGGCAGTCGGACATCCCTCTCACAATCCAGGACTGCTGGATCCCAACTGCTCACCTGCCTGCCTTCCTGGTTGCCCCTAACCACTTCTTCCTGCCAGTCTGATCATGCCCTAACCACTTCCCTGCCAGCCTGATTGATGCCTAACTGTTCCCTTGCCAGCCTGATTACCCTTAACTGCCCTCCCCTGCAGGCCTGGTCACCTCTAACTGCCCTCCCCTGCAGACCTTGGTCTCTCCCAATTGCCTTTCCCTGCAGGCCTGGTCACTCCCAACTTCCATCTTCAGCCAGCCTGACTGCCCTGCCAACTGCCCTCCCCTGCTGGCCATCTTGTGTTCATATGGGGGCAGGACCTTTTGACCACATGGGGGCAGTCATCTTGTGTGTTGGAGTGATGGTCTATCTGCATATTATTCTTTTATTAGATAGGATAGAGGCCTGCAGCACAGGTGGGGGCCAGCTGGTTTTCCCTAAAGGGTGTCCTGGATCAGGGTATGTGTTCCCTTGGGGTGTGGGGTGGCCTGGGCGAGATGCCTGTGGTGGTTTGCAGGCCAGCCACACACCCCTGGTGACCCAAGCGGAGGCCTTGGTATCTGAGATTTATTTATCTTCTATAATTGAAACTTTGTAGCCTGGAGCAGAGCCAACCCTTCTGCTAGTACAGCCATTGAAGCTTGGTTACCTTAAGCGGAGGCCTGGGCAGGCCAGAGTTTGCGGAAATCTTGGCTTTCTCCATCACCAAGCCTCCCTCCTGCTCTGTGGCCATAGCCATCTTGGTTGGGTTAATTTGCATACTTGCTCTGATTGACTGGTGGGTGTGGCTAGTGGGTGCAGTGGAGGTATGGTCAATTTGCATATTACTCTTTTATTAGATAGGATAGGCTAGGGGCCAGGTGCATCAAATTTGTACACTGGGGAGGGGTCCCTCAGCCCAGCCTGCCCCCTCACACATACTGAGAGCCCTCAGGGGATGTCCTACTGATGGCTTAGGTCCGCTCCCTCTTGGGAGCAGGAGACCAGGCTGATCAGGGGAAGGCACCAGCCCCATCACCCCACTGCTGCAGCCACCACCAGTCACTGCAGCCGCCAAGGTATTTTCATCAACATGGACTCCAGTTCCTTCACCATGAAAAAATGACAACTTTAGGCATTTTCAAGATGTGTCTTTCACAGGATATGACATTTCTTTCTTTTTATTCTCATCTGAGGATATGTTTCCATTGATTTTTCTCCCCTTCCCTCCGATCCCAGGCTCGGCCCCTGCCCTGCCCCTCCTATCTCAGTTTGCCCAGGCTTTAGGCTTGGGCAAGGGGCCCCTTATCCCAGGCTTGGCCCCTTCCCAAGCCTAAAGCTCCACCCGAGGCTTTAGGCTTGGGAAGGGGCCCCCCACCCCTCCAATGGCTGGCTGGGAGTGACCTGAGTGCTCAGGAGGTTCCCGGGACCCAGGTATGTATGCAAATTAACCATCATCTCTGTTGTGTTAATTTGCATACTCACTCTGATTGGCTGTGGGCATAGCAGAGGCACAGTCAATTTACATGTTTCTCTATTATTAGATAAGATAGGAATGTTGGAGTAATTTCCTTTTTTTATACTCTTCAGGGCACAATTTTCCAACAGAGCAGAGACCACAAGACCCCCCCTCATTGTTATTGTTATCCTGTTAATTGTCAACTGTTAACTATCTTATATCCAATAATGTAAAAGAAGTATGTGTTAATTGAGTTATTTTTATCGAATCCGAGATATCACTGGCTTTGCTTTCCACCACTTCCCTAATCTACCACCAATGGATTTCAAGTAACTCCCCCTTAAGTTTGTCTTCTTCTCTGATTGTAGTGTATAAAATAAGGTGCAAAACTGCCATTCTCTGGAGCATTTTCTCAATCACTTGAGATTTTTGCTTCTCGGCAATTGTCAGTTTGACTCAAATAAACTCATAAAAATTCTAACAGGTTTGGAAATTTCCTATGCTGACAAGCAGATTCAAATTTTAAAGAGAAATTCTGATTGAAATGTACATCTGATGAGAGAAAAGCTCTCCTTTCAGATGAAGGTCAACCCCATGGTGAGAGACCAGATGGGGAATGCTCTCTGCCAAATGCTGTACAGTATTTGGAACATCAAGTGCATAAAGATCTTTTTCTAAAAGTTCAATTTAAGTCTCAGTTAATTTTTGTCTGAGAGAGGGATATTCTTTTCTTAAATCATTGAAATTTCTTTCAGCAGTCTGAGCTGCCAACCAATTATCATGTGCTTTCTTCTCAGGGGAAATAATCTGCCCTTGGTAAGAATGAATGGTTCTCTCCAATTCTTCAAGATCTTTGGCTTGCTTTCTATAGGTCTCCAACTCTTCAGCTAAAATGCTGATCTTTTCCACCTACTTTAGAAAGTTTTTCCTTCTTCTCTAAAAGGTAATTTTATTCTGTTATTTTCCTAAGAAATGTGATTACATTTACTTGATACAGTTTTGCCATTACTTTAAGTCTGTGCTGAAGCTTTTGAGTCTTATTTTCAAGCTGTTCAATTTCTGACTGTAATGATGCTTCTTCATTCTGGAAATTTTCAGTGCACTCTATAAGCTTTTCCTTTGTTTTATCTTACTTCAGTGAATTGAGTGTATATTTGGTTTCTTTCTCCTTCAAAGGTTTTTAAAGAAGCCTTTAGCTAAGCAGGATGAATCAGCTTCTCCAAAGCTCCTTTTGGATGATTATCTAAGAATGCATCATTTTATGAATCACTCTTCATTTTCAATTCCAATTGATTAGATTAAAATATAATAATTGTAAGGGAAGAGTAAGTGTACACCCACACTTCGGTTTAGGTACAGCCAGGCCAGGCCAGTACCTGGCGGAAGGCAGGATATGGCGAATTTCCACTCTTTCTTTAGCAAGATTCATAGGAGTTTCCCGGGCCTTTGCTCTTAAAAGGGCTGGCACTCTACCTGGCAAAGCCACCCCACCTTTGGAAGTTCAGGAACTCAGAGCTGAGAAAATGGGATTCGACCTTAGGTTCTGTACTGTGGTGTGGGCTGTTCAGTCCAGACGACAAGGATTTTGGCCCAAGACACACACATACACACACACAAACACACACTAGGGTGACCGTGAGGCTCACCCTGGAGACCCCCATGCAGGCCAGTTGAGCGCTGCACACCGCACCCCTGGCCTAGGGGCCAGCACCAGCCTGAGTCCGTAGTGTTTCTTCTTGCAGCCCTGCAAGAACCCATGGATGCCCAGAGGAACCTACCAGTCCAGGAAAATGGGTTGCACCATTTGTGGCGGGATTTGGGGCAGTATTTTAAAAGCCCTTCAGACCTATATTTAATTTACAGAGGATTTATTTATAATAATGAACACTTAAAGCACAGAGCTTGGGACAATTGCAGCTTGTTTCTATCTCCATTACAAAACCAAGGATCTTTGGTTTGACTGAATATGTTTATTTGGGCAAAGACACATTTACTTAAGTCTTCTTTTATGAATACTCTGCTGAGTTCTGCTCGCCATACTGTTTCTTCATTCTTTCGTTCATTTGCTTTATATTAATGTGATAATTGCCTATTACCCTATGATAATTTATACTTTTTTCTTTTTGTTTTCTTTTTAAAAGATTACTTTTGTTCAAATTGATTTGAAAGTATTCTTAGAGGTGATTTGTGAGAAATGCTTGGATGAAAACAGACCCATTGCCTGTTTTTGTAAATTTTACTACTATCTATTACATAAAACTTAATTCCCCATGCAACAAATCTAATCCTTTATCATTCATTAAATTTTTTTTAAACCTTCAGATTTTTGGACTTAGATCTCTATTTTCTATCCTTCCTATAATCAAAATTGCCCAAACTGATTAGATTAAGATATAATTATAAGGGAAGAGTATGTGTACAGACATGAATAAAAAGTTGTACTCACTGTCAAAAAGATATCAGAATAGAGAATGACCTTGGAGAGTTCTTATAGGCATCTACACACTGAACTCTATTTCTGTTATTAAGGAACTAGAGGGCGAGTGCATGAAATTCATGCATGGGGGGAGGACTGTCCTTCAGCCCAGCCTGCTCCCTCTCTAATCTGGGACCCCTTGAGGGATGTCCAACTACCCTCTCACAATCCAGGACTGCTGGCTCCCAGCAGTTCGTCTGCCTGCCTTCCTGATTGCCCATAACTGCTTTTGCCTGCCAGCCTGATCACCCCCTAACCACTTCCCTGCCAGCCTGATTAATGTCTAACTGCTCTCCTACCAGCCTGTTTGCCCCTAACTATCCTCCCCTGCAGGCCTGGTCACCCCTAACTGCCCTCCCTTGCAGGCCTAGTCCCTGCCAACTGCCCTCCCCTGTTGGCCATCTTGTGGTGGCCATCTTGTGTCTACATGGGGCCAGGATCTTTTGACCACATAGGGACAGTCATCTTGTGTGTTGGAGTGATGGTCAATCTGCATATTATTCTTTTCTTAGATAGGATAGAGGCCTGCTGCACAGGTGGGGGCCAGCTGGTTTTCCTTGAAGGGTATCCTAGATCAGGATGGGTTTCCCTTAGGGTGTGGGGTGGCCTGGGCGAGGGGTCTTTGGTGGTTTGCAAGCCATCCATGTCCCCTGGTAACCCAAGCAGAGGCCCTACTATCTGGGATTTATTTATCTTCTACAATTGAAACTTTATAGCCTGGAGTGGAGCCAAACCTTCTGCGGTACAGCCATTGAAACTTTGTTGCCTTAAGCGGAGGCCTGGGTGCTTGGCTTCCTCCATCATTAGGGGCAACCCAAGCCTCCTTCCTGCTCTCATTGTGGCCATAGCCATCTTAAGTTAATTTGCATACTCGCTCTGATTAGCTGGTGGGTATGACTGGTGGGCGTGGCTTGTGGGTGTAGCGGAGGTAAGGTCAATTCAATTTACATATTACTCTTTTATTAGATAGGATTATAGATGGGGAAGGCTTATTTATACAATATTTACAGGGATGGGCAAAAGTAAGTTTAATTCCAGTTTTAATACAAATAAATAACACAAGAATAATACAAGAATAAACTCTATTTTGTGTACTCACAACTGTAAACCTACTTTTGCCAACCCTGTATGTTCTGAAACCAATACATAAACAACTGAGAGAAGGAAGAGAACCCACTAGTAGTTTCAAAATTACAAAATATAGTGTCTCCTTTACAGGAAAGGAAACCTTAGAAAATTTCATGGTAAAGGGATCTCTGAGACGGAGCCTGAGTTCAAAAGAATGTCCCAATTAGTTAATACAGAAGAATCTTTTGAACTGATCTTAAAAGACACTATTTTTCTTCAATCACACGTAATTATTTAGCAACTCAAACTTTCTACCTTGATAAAGATAGATAAACAGGCTAAAAAATGGAGAATCCTATCCAAAGAGGCAACTTATTAGCATGACTACCAGTGCTGTTGGAAAACAAATATTTCCAGCTTTGCATTAGTGCCTAGTTTAAGAAACCACATTGTTACTTCAGGCCTCAGGAAGTAAAGGAGCTTCACCCACCTTAGAATTATGGGTAGGGCAAATGAATAAATCAGGCACCAGAACATTTTAATAACTTGGAAACTTTTCTACTCATTCCTTCAAACTTCCTGTGTGTCAAAGTCTTGATGCATGAGCAACTTATTATTTCTAACATAATAACAAGTCTGTTTTCCATTTATATCCATGTTTAATAAGCTTGTGTGATTAAAAAAATATATGGCGATATAAGAGGCCAAACAGAAAAAGTGGTCAAAGTAAGACACAGTGTAAGCTCCTGGAATTGGCTGTAATTTATTCACATTGCCACAAGTCAAGGTGTTAACTCAATTCTTTGCTTCTCTGCCAAGGGGAAAGGGGGAAAGTGGAAGGAAAAGAGAAATTAATATTTATTGAGCAATGACCTCCAAATTTTTTGGATAATATATTTATAGCAGTAAAAAATATTTGAGCACGCATCTCCAAAATGTATATACTTATTTATAAATTATATACATCTAGTAGTATATAATACATAATTATACATATAATATTCTAATGTAATAAGTATATTATAAAATATATACTATAACTAATTAAAGGATGAGATAAAGATACTTAATAAAAGTTCCAATAATTCCTCTCTATATCCTATCTTACATATCCTGGTGGAATGCATCCCACTTGGAAACTACTGTTATTAAACAGTCATTGTCAAACTCTTGATAGAACTTTAGGTCCCACAGAATTTAAATAAGAATTCATCAAATCTACTGCACGATCATAAAAATATCTGTTTATTTCCTCCCAGAACACAATTAAATGGAAAACTGTCAAGACTCTAATACACGAGAAATGAGGTAAGTGTTAAATCACCTTAGAAAATTTAAAAATCAAGTTGGCACAGCATAAAATGACTGGGAATTAAATAACTATCACCCAAGTAATAAGTGAATAATAGTTTTTACGAGTATCTTTAAGTGCAATGTTTCATTCTTGATATATGTTTCCAGCTAATTTTTTATCATTACTTCAGATAAGGTATCAGACTTTATCCTTTCCCTCAGACTCTCAAAAGAAAAGCATAGTCTTGGCTTCAATGGCTGTTCACTCATGGCAAAATTCAAGTACCACAGAGGAATGTCTGTCAACTTTCACAAGCCAACTATCATAAATGAGAACTGGTTTTCATCGTGGTAATGCAAACCACGATGCAACTAGCTGTTTTAATTCATCACATTTTGGTACAACTTGCTTCTGGGAAAGTTGAGTCATACCATCTCTGGCTTGGCAATTCAAGCATAAACCTGCAGTGTACATACAGCTTTTTATATGTTATCCTGAGAAACTTGAAACAGCTGCACTGCTGGCAGGAAAACACAGGACCACCAGTAAAATATCCAAAACAGTTGCATCTTTTAATTTATGACTGTGCACTGTTTCCATAAAAAGTATATAAAACAGTTCAACTTTTTATAGGTAAAATGTAATAAACAGTCATACTCAGTAATGCCATAAATGTGTAAAAAAAGTTTATTTAAAATGATTAATTAGTGTTTGAAAATAGTGTTTCTTGAACACAGTCATAATCCAGTGCAATGAGCAAATATTTTTATATTTGAGTTATATTATGCTAAGTTGTAGATTCTCACTGCCCAAACCAAGTCAATTAAAATTTCTCTGCATAGCACTGAAAAAAATGCATTTCCTTTCTAACAACCATTTACATGAAACATGTCTGTGAGAATGATTCTTTAAAGATCTGCCTATTTACATTGCTGTTTTTGATCTCTAGGGCTGCACAAAACAGTTACTGTTAAATATTTAAACTTATTTTCACCATGGCAACCCACATTAATTCCAATTTTCAAAAACAAAACAAAACACAACATAGTTCATTCTGTTAGTCAACTATGTGCTTTATTTTCTAGGTATCTTAACTTAATGTTCTTAAACACTTTAATTATTGTGGTACACCAAAGTATTTTAAAAGATCTGCCACACTGAAACCACACAAAGAGAATTTTGTATTTTGCCTACGTTTTCACATTAATCCACATCTGTGTTATTTTAATTCTTTCATGACCGTTACAAGTACATCACTGAATAGGATTCCTGGGGTTTCTGGCAGAGGTCAGTATCATTTCATGTACACCTTTATACAACTAAATGAGGAAGAAGTCTTAGCCAAATTTATTTCCAAAAGTCAAGCTCAGTTGGATTTTGGAGATCAGAGGTAATTGCTCTGAATATTTAGCCAATCCCAGGGCAGTATTTCTGTTTTTCATGGGTTTATTTTAAATACCTGTAAATCTTATAAGCAGAAACCAAGGAGGGGAAAAAAGAAGTTTGCTTATTTTGGTACCTATGACTTATTATACCTTATTTTTACTAAAAGCAGACTAAACTCAGAGATTTTAAAATCATACCTTTGATTATTTTCTTAATAAGGCTAAAAAGAAGTATGTTTTCAAAAGCGTGTCTAAGATAATTCCTATACAAAAGGCATCTTATGCCCTAACTTATACTCAGTCTAAAGTTGCCTTCCTTTGCCATTACCCATCAAAATCCCTTTCAAACAAACTTCGGAGGAGGGAGGAAAGGAGGCAATGGATCCTTAGAGGGGAGTAAGCTTTAGAAAACCACACTGAAGTTTGTTCCTGAACTTTGATTTCCTACCCTCATTTTCTTCTGTTACATTTAGCAGCTTTTGCTCCCAAAGAAGGTGGTATAATTTACACTTAGCTTCAGAAAGACTTCATTTTCTCTGTTCTTTAGCATAAGAGAGTTCCTCTGAGATTACTCCTTTACCATTTCCCTTCCTTTAAAAGCCTTATATTGACCATCTGGCTGAAGTCTTGGACTCAGCTCATTTTAGTGCTATTCAACAATGCTTTGAGTTCTGAGAGAGGGGCAGAGGGCAGGGTCGTCACTCAAGACCAAGAGGCAGTAGTACTCTTCCCCTCCAGTCATAACCTCCTCATGAAAACCTTTGAAAAACTTTGGCTCCAGAGAATCAAAGAATCTTGGAATTTAAATTGAAATGAAAATGTGAAGTTCATATTAGTTTCCTCTACCGCAAATTACCAGGCCCTATGGAGAGTTAAAAGAAAAAAAAAATAGAGTTAAAAACTTGGACTGGTTTAAACTAAGAAAGGGAGTGAACTCTAGAGACTAAGATTTTATTTTTACAAGGTGGCCCATTTTTTAAAGTCTGCATTTAAAGCCATCATGCATTAAACAGACCAGTTCCAAGTAGTTCTGCCTTCTAGCCTACAAAATTTAAATATAAGTGCCATTAAGAGAGATCAGCCATCTGATCTCAGCTGTCAAGATCAAGAGCTCTTGTAAGAAATTCAGCCAAAGCTATAAAAGATTTACATTAACAACCTGGAGTCTATCTCAATGAGATTTAAATACAATCAGAGCAATAGTGTGCTCAGACAATTGCCACAACAGAGCAGGAACATTCAGAAAACTGAGGTTAGTGCTCAGGTTCCCTAATTTAATCATGAGGTCAGAATAATGAACTACCTACAGA
>PVJN01042854.1:0-18069 GCA_004026805.1 Lasiurus borealis | reverse complement strand
CCTGAGCACAGCACCTCCTAAACCTGGCCTTCCGAGGTGAGGTCTAACTTAACGGTGGGGAGCATCTTCGTTTTCTCACCAGCTCTGCTTGTGCTTCAAGAACAAAATCCTTGCCGAGACTGGTGTGGCTCAGTGGATAGAGTGTCGGCCTGCGGACGGAAAGGTCCCAGGTTCGATTCCGGTTGGGGACATGTACCTTGCTTGCGGGCACATCTCCACTGTGGGGAATGCAGGAGGTGGCTGATCGATGTCTCTTTCTCATCGATGTTTCTGACTTTCTATCTCTCTCCTTTCCTTTCTGTAAAAAATCAATAAAAAAAAAAAAACACTTAAAAAAAAAGAACAAAATCCTTAACTTTGATCAAGAACTTGACTCGAAAACCTTATCTTCTACGTCTAAATCTGGGAATAGTGGAGATCCCTGGAAATCCTGAGTTTATTTTCTTTCATTTTCAAGTGTTTGAAGAACCAGTGTGCCAGGAAAACTTCTACACTGGCCAACAATACCAATACATGTGTGTGTGTAAAAACATATGTAGGCCTGGCTTGTATGGCACAGTTGGTTGAGCATTGTTCCATGCATCCAGCGGTGGCTGGTTTGGTTTCCAGTCTGGGCACATGCCAAGGTTACTGGCTAGATCCCCAGTAAGGGGAGTGCAGGAAGCAAGCGAGTGATGTTTCTCTTCAGTGTTTCTTTCTCTCTCCCTCTCTCTCTCTAAAGCAATTAAAAAAAAAAAAAAACAGCCAAAACCGGTTTGGCTCAGTGGATAGAACATCGGCCTGTGGACTGAGGGGTGCTGGGTTCTATTCCGGTCAGGGGCATGTACCTTGGTTGTGGGCACATCTCCACTGTGCGGCGTGCAGGAGGCGGCTGATCGATGTCTCTCTCTCTCATCAATGTTTCTGACTTTTTATCTCTCTCCTTTTCTTTCTGTAAAAAAATCAATAAAAAAACATTAAAAAAAAAAAGAACAAAATCCTTAACTTTGCTCAAGGACTTGACTCCAAAACCTTATCTTCTCCATCTAAATTTGGGAATAGTGGAGGTCCCTGGAAATACTGAGTTTATTTTCTTTCATTTTCAAGTGTACCAGGAAAACTTCTATACTAGCCAACAATACCAATACATGTATGTGTAAAAACATACGTAGGCCCTGGCTTGTATGGCACAGTTGGTTGAGCATTGTACCATGCATCCAGTCAGGGCACATGCCAAGGTTACTGGCTAGATCCCCAGTACGGGGAGTGCAGGAAGCAAGTGAGTGATGTTTCTCTTCAGTGTTTCTGTCTCTCCCTCTCTCTTCCTCTCTCTAAAGCAATTAAAAAACAAACAAACAAAAAAACAGCCGAGATCAGTTTGGTTCAGTAGATAGAGCATCGGCCTGCAGACTGAGGGGTCCTGGGTTCGATTCTGGTCAGGGGCATGTACCTTGGTTGGGAGTGCATCCCCGGTGGGGGGCATACAGGAGGCGGCTGATTGATGTCTCTCTCTCTCATCAATGTTTCTGATTCTCTATCCCTCTCCTTTCCTCTCTGTGGGAAATCAATAAAATATATTTTTTTAAAAAAAACATACTTAATAACTGGATTGACATTGGCATCTTCCAATGCTTTCAGCATTATCCTGATTGGGAAATGTATTCATTCATTTTTTTCCCTCCTCTTCTGTCATTTTTTTACCTTATTTAATAAGTGCATTGTTATGCTTCCATCAGAAATGGGCTTAAAAACTTGCTCTTCCCTTATGCACTCTTTCACTGTCAAAATACTCATCAAAACCGCCATTGTATGAGAACAACTTAGCAGCCTATGACTCTCCAATAATTCTATTTCCCTGAAAACTGCCATCAACGGCACAGGTGCCAGGAAGTTCTTCCTTCATCTGTTACAGGCTGATACCATCATTCACTTTATTCCACCGACTTCACTGAAAAGAGGAAATGGGAAAGGATCAGTTCATAGGAAAACGGGTTTAGTGCCGCCTCATCACTCATTTTTAAATATAATCTTTGAAAAAGCAGTTCTCGATAAGCCTAGTCTGTGTGTGGTGCCACACTCAGGTACCTGCAGGGGCATATACCTCTGTGGTGGTTCTATCAATGCAGAATACAGTAGTTACTCAATTCCCACATTTATTCTAGGTTCTTCACTATTTTTTCCATGTTGTTGCTCATCTCTGCTATACGTATTTACATTTAAAGTCTGTTAATGGTTTATTTTTTCCCATTGATTAAACTTTCTTTTATTGTTAGCATGAAAGAAAGAGAGATGAAGGCTCATGCAAATTTCCAGTCCCGCTGAAATCTACAGGCTGTGTGTTCTAACAAGGGAGCTCAACCTCTTCCAAACCATTGGGCTCCCTAGCATTCTTCCTTCTTCATTCAGACATTTTTAAAAATATTTTTTATTGATTTTTCACAGAGAGGAAGGGAGAGAAATAGAAATTCAGAAACATTGATGAGAGAGAGACATTGATCAGCCGCCTCCTGCACGCCCCACAGTGGAGATGTGCCCACAAGCAAGGTACATGCCCCCAAAAGGAATCGAACCTGGGACCTTTCAGTCCGAAGCCCGATGCTCTGTCCACTGAGCCAAACCGGTCTCGGCATTCATTCAGACAGTTTTATAGAGCCCAAATGACCTCAGGCCGGATCCTTTTTAAAATTCCTCTTGGGGAAATAGTTTGGGATAATTCCCCATTGACAATTTTTCATCTGTTATGTGTGTGTAGTTCTGAATTTTACTGGGTCATTTTACTTTTGTTTTATTTATTAACTGAAAAGAAATCTCTTTTCCTGGGACAATTTACCCCCACCCCCAAAAAAAAATCCATATAGTTTTTACTTCACCATATTATTTATTTTAACAGAGCTTTTGGCTTTCTATATGTTTAAATATTTATATTACATATTTTCAAAGCTTAGATATAAAAACAATTCAAGTTATTGGGTGTTTTTTTCTATAAAATGGTTAGAAAATTTATGAAATGTGTATGTTACTTTTTATACTGTCCTTCTTTACCTCACGGTCATTTTTGATTCTTTAAACTGAAATGGTTAGATGTATTGGGAGACTAAATCTAGGTTCACATGAGAAGTAAAATAGCAAATACTGAGAAACAGTATCTTTCTGTCAGTAAGACTTAGGTAGAGTAACTCTGTTTTGTTTTTGTAGTTATTTGCTTACAGATAAAAAAAAATAAAGGAGTATTTAAGAATTGCAGGAATTGAGAAACACAGAACAATATTTGCTGTAGTACACACACAAATAAAAGAAAACCAACCAAAAATTTTTAAACAAATTTTATCCAGCTCTTCATTTTTAAATAGGATTCTAGTGGTATCTCATCAGTTGTCTAGAAGATTTTATTGTGGATGTAAAACCTCATTTTTTCCCTACTGACTGTTTTAAAAATTTAGGAAAAATTTTCTAATTTTGCATTTTATATCAGTTGTAGTATTTATCACTGTAATTAATTTAGCAGAGAGATGATCCCACACACATGATTTCATAAAAAATAATAACTTCCATGCTGTAGTTTTTCACACCTCATTAGAACCCAAATATGAGTTTATCTTCAAAATTTGAGGCCGATCTTAAATCTTCATTCGTTTATGAGAACATTTTCAAGAAGCTTCCACTGCCAATGCCAAAAATATTTTGGCTTTTTAGGTTAATTCAAAATTCAGTATAGCTTAAATTAAACTTTAAATTTAGTGGGTTAACTTTTGCCATTAGGAATTTTAATTAACTAACTGAATAATATGCCATTTTTTTCTAGCACTTTATCTGAGTTTCATCTTTAAATCTCCTAGGACTTGAGAGGAAAGTAAACAAATTTTGGCTCAAGATGTATTTCATACATGTGACAATTAGAAATCAATACAGCCTTTCACATAGCATATATAAGCAAACCATCGGCAATCCTGTGGGGACCTCTTTCACATCCCATGTGGCTCAGGGTTCCCGTTCAGGGTTCAGGTTCTGGAGGAGGCCACATGCAAATGAAAAGAAAGACTAAGAAAAGTATTTATTTGGCGATACTGGGGGGCCAGACGGGAGCCTTCCTCTAGTGGAAAGACTACCGCTTTCCTTTGGCCTTGCCATCCCTTCTATTAAGACTCTGGGACACACCCATGACCTTTAGGCAGGAAATTCCAAGAACAGAACTTTACATGAGACAAACAGGTAGAGGCTGCTTCAGCCAACAATGTTTCACCAAACATTGAGTGGTTAGCTCTGACCTTTCAGAGCAATGAAGGTGGACCAGCCTTCAGGTCTCCTGTCCACATCTTTCTATTCGTGAGACAATGTTTGGTTTTGCGCACAATCCCAATTGTCCAGCACTTCCCATGTGTATGTTGGATATGTTTCCCGTTCAAGACACACATCTCCAATTCCCAGCAGACAGACCCGGAGATTTAAAATTGCAGACTCTCCTCAAAGCTGACCCCCTTGAAGTCTCCCATTGCCCAGAGTCCTCTGTTCCCTTCAGTGCAATTCAATAAATTCCATTCCACCGGCATTAATTGGGCCTCTGCTCCGTGGAAAGGACTCAGCGTGAAGTACAACAAAGAAGGAGCATCTGTCTTTCTCCTCTGCGGTCTCCGCACAAGAGAGGGACCTCCCTTCCTTTGCCCCGAAGAGCCAACACCATCCGTAGTGTCACTGGGAACAGAAGCTCCACACCTGGATGTTGCCAGAGTCTTTGTTCTCTCTCACGCCTCCCCTCCCTGTGCTGAGCTTTTGTGCACCTGCCCGAGCATGTGCACACGCTCCCCTCCTTCACAGTCCCAGGGCAGATAGGCCTTCATGTTCCCATTTTCTTTCAACTGGTTTCCTTCTCATAGACCGCACTCTCCTGTCATGTTCACTAATTTGGAAAGAACACCAGCAAACCATCCATGTATGATGACCAGGTGGAAGATAGGAGAAAGAAGGGTAAAAATTAAAGGTATTAGATATCCTCAAAGCAATGCCAGGGAGAACATCGTGGCAGTCTGAGGGTGAAGACCTTTTCTACGTAGCGTTATGTAGTGGAGTGTTATTAAACCACTTTGAATGAAATCTGCAATGCCATGGTTATAGCTGCACAGTGCCAGCAGAACAGTGTATCTCGCATTTAGTAGAATGCAGCCCCATGGACATTCCTTCCAAGTTCAAGAGCATTTGCTTCGAATGATATTTCTGAGGGCAGAGCAGTCATTTAGGATGGGTGCATGGCTGGCTGTGCACGGGTTCAGAGAGAGAACCAATCTCCTCTGAGTGCACAGCCTCCCCTGGATCCCAGTTTGAAGCACAAGGAGGAGCCCATGGATGCTGATTGGCCAGACCCTTTCACAATCATGACAAGAGGCAGGAAGAGTTTGGCACTGAGCTTCCCCCCAAAAGAATCACAGTCCCTCTATAACCAGGAAATATGCGCTGTTGTGAGGGGCCACATATCTTCTACCACTGGGCCAAAAAAATTCGAGTGTGCCATGCTGAGTCAAAACTTATGGGGTGGGCCGAAACCGGTGTGGCTCAGTGGATAGAGTGCCGGCCTGCAGACTCAAAGGTCCCAGGTTTAGATTCTGGTCAAGGGCATGTACCTTGGTTAGAGGCACATCCCCAGTCGGGGGTGTACAGGAGGCAGCTGATCGATGTCTCTTTCTCATTGATGTTTCTAACTCTCTGTCCTTCTCCCTTCCTCTCTGTACAAAATCAATAAAATATATTTTTAAAAAATTATGGGGTGGGATGGAATCCCGTGGCCGAGGTGACCTGGTGACGCTCCCCGCAGGGAGTGACCCCCCTGCTCACCATGAGGCCCATGTACAAAGCTGGGAGCAAATTTTTCGATTCCTCTGCTGCCAAAAAAAAAAAAAAAACACACAATTCCCATCAGCCTTTCCCTGGGGCCACCCAGAACGTGATCCACTTTTGAAGCTGAACCCAGTATTTGATCTGCTAAATGAAAGGGAAGAAGATCGGTGTCAGCCAAGAGAGCTCTTCAGCCGAGCCTCCCTCCTGTCTGCAAGAATCATTGTGAGCTCTCCCATGGAATTCACCCCGCGCGTGGTGACAGCCTCATCCAGGCTGTGTGATCTTTCTCCCGTGGCATGTGCTCTCGATGATGTGCAGGTATTTACCCAAAACACTCCCAGCTGGGAGCGCCGTCCACACCGCCCACCGCAGCACACACCTGTGCTCTCTCTCTCTAGCCGCCCCCTGTCCTGAGAGGCATAGACTCCGACCACTATGTTTTGCCACTCCGGGGTCTTGTTTCATGGAAAGTCATGAATTAAATCTAAAATAGCACCACCAAAAATGCAGATTATATCAAAGCCATCCCATGGTTACTATAAAGTGAGTGTGGATGCTTCCATCAAGTTTTCCCATCCTCCGTTCTCCAAAACAAACTGTCAAAGGTTCAAGATCGCAGCTCTTTCTGCCCCTGCTCTCATGGGAGTTGTCACTCCTATGATTTAGACAATATAGGGTGTCCCCCTGACTCCCCAAAAAGTGTATGCACCCACTGTGAATAATCATAAAGTCAGTGTTTATTAAAATGCATTTCATTTAAAAAATTGAGCTATCAGCAATGAGAGTGTGTAGACATTTTTGGGGGAGGGGTAGAGGGACACTCTATATATAACAAAGAAGCACACCACAGGACTGGAGAGTTTGAAGCATATTTGAGTTATAGAATGCCAGACAGAAACGTGGGGCTTGGCATAGAAACATGTAAGTCCATATGTTCTAGATAAAGAGGTAAGTGGATGTGCATATGTGAGAGTATGTGTGTGTACATGCACACACACACACACACACACACACACACAATTTGGATCTGCTGCCATTTTTTAAAGTCCCATGGGTTTCACGTCTTCTTTCATTTTGACAGTTTGCATCCACTTGATGTTCAGAGACTAATGGAGATTTTACAACCACGTCATGAGAGAGAGAGGTTCCCTGTGTATCGTAGCTAAAAATTGAATAGACTTTGATGTAAATACCAATGATAGCCAAAAAATAAGATAAAAAGTCATATTAAAACGTGATCCCCCAATGTAGTCACACCCAGTCTCTGTCAGTGACATTGGCTCCAGAGTCCAGCACCCTGCTAAACCATGGAGACATTTAAAGAAAGACAGGGCCCGACCGGCATGGCTCAGTAGTGGAATGTCAACCTACGAACCAGGAGTCCCAGTCAGGGCACATGCCCAGGTTGCAGGCTTGATCCTGGAGGGGAGGTGTCCAGCTGGCAGTCAATCAATGATTCTCTCTCTCATCATTGATGTTTCTCTCTCTCTCCCTTTCCCTTCCTCTCTGAAATCAATAAAAACATCAATTTTTTTTAAAAAATAAAGGAGGACAGAGGGGTTTTGAGATGATGTGGTGTGATCGAATGAAAATTAGTGAAAGTAATCATCCTAGAATATCTTAGAGATGTCTCCATCTCAGCACTGCCTGTGTGACTAGAACTCCTTAATTTGCAATTCTTGAGGAGATCCTTAGGTGCTTTCACAGTTTGGTCGCTTTATCCCATTAGTGGCATGTTACTGAGAACCAGCACAGGCATCAACTTACTCAATAAATACTAATTGGATACCAAAGGCCCTGTTCACTGCACTCTCTTATGGAAGAGTCAATATTGCTTGAAGGACTACTTAATTTCTCTGTGTGTGTGTGTGTGTGTGTGTGTATGTGTGTGTGTGTGTGTGTGTTGTTGTTGTTGTTGTTGTTTTCAAAATCTACCTTCTGAATTCAGTTTAAACATCCAGAATGTTCAAGTCTTCCGATTAAAATGATACCAAGATTGGAGGGAAGAACCTTTATACTCTCACTCGGCTGCGTGCCAGGGTCTAGAACAGCATCCTCCAGAATGAAAGGTCTTTAGAAAAGTTTGTGATGGCTGATCACTGGGAAGGATCACTCCTAAGAAAAGGGGTCACTATCAGATGCCTGGGACTGTCCCTCATCCCTTCCTTTCCTGCCCAGGGACAGGAGTAGCTGGAAACAATTCCAGCTTCATTATGGGTACCTGTCCCGTCTGTCACCTCTGCAACTGAAAGCTTCATTCCTAATCAATTAACACTAATTATTGCTTTGGGTAATCGATCTCCCATGTCTCAGTCTCAACTTCTGTAGAGTGCAGGACTTGCCAAATACTACTGGTAAGGTCCACGCATTCTGAAAATGCTGTTAGAACACCATCACCTGGGAGAACAATCTGCTTTATGGGTACATCAGGCTCTCAACTCACTCTGTGGCACAGCTGATGGCCACTCTGCTGTGTTTTTTTTTTCCTGTGGCACCAGCCATTCATTCTCATTTTATTGTGGACCCTCATTTGAAACCTGAACACTAAGTCTTTGAGAAACCCAGGGATCAAGCCTCATGCCTCTTCTTTTTCACTCTATCCTCAAGTTTGTTTGTTTTTTAAATACATTTTATTGTTTTTTTATAGAGAGGAAGGGAGAGGGATAGAGAGCTAGAAACATCTATGAGAGAGAAACATCGATCAGCCCCCTCCTGCACACCCCCTACTGGGGATGTGCCCGAAGCCAAGGTACATGCCCTTGACAGGGATCGAACCTGGGACCCTTCAGTCTGCAGGCCAATGTTCTATCCACTGAGCCAGACTGGTCAGGGCTACTCTCAAGTTCTTGATTTTAGCCAATTCCATGGCTTTAAATGTCATCTGCATAAGATTTCTAAATTTCCATCTTCAGTCCCAGTCTCTCCCTTGAATTTACAATATATAACTGTCTCCTCTTGGGTGTTATACTCTTTAGGCATCTAAACCTCCAAATGCATAAAACTGAACCATTGACATTTGCTCTTGCCCTTCCTCCAAACACTGGACCCTCTTCCAGTGTTATATATTTCAATATGTCTTACACCATGCATCCAGATTCTTATGTTGTTAACTTAAAAGACATCACCTTCTCTTTTGTCTTGTGTATGCCCTGCATCCACCAGCAAAGCCTGCTGCTCTGACAATCTGACCATCTCACACCCTCCGCTGCCACCACCATAAACCTTGGTGTGAGCTATGGAATACTCTGCTGATGGATCCCAAGCTTTCCCACAATCTGTGATCCACACAGCAGCCTTTCAAGACAAAGCAGATTCTGGAAAGTAGGCACTTAAATATTCCAGGGTTTTCTGATCACCACTGAAAGCCCAAGTATTCACCTAGGGCCGTAGTAGGCAAACCATGGCTCGTGAGCCACATTTGGCTCTTTGGCCCATTGAGTGTGGAGGCCTGGTGCATGAATTCATGTACCAGTGGGCTCCCTTGGTCTGGCCTGTGGGATTGGGCTGAAACTGGCTCTCTGACATTCCCCTACGGGCCCCAGATTGGGAGAGGGCACAGGTATGCCTGGGCGAGTCTATTTTGATGAAGTGGCATTAAAAGAAGTTTAATTGGGCTCTCCAAAGAAATTTCAATGGTTGTGCTGTTGATATTTGGCTCTGTTGACTGATGAGTTTGCCAACCACTGACCCAGGGCCTATAAGTCCCAACATGATGAGGCTCTTAAACATGTTTCCAGTTCTCCATCTCTCTCTCCCTGGCCAGCTTGTCGTTGAGCACAATACCCAGCATGACCTGCTTCAGGGACTCAGCCCCTGCTGCCAGTGATGCTCTCCCCTCTTGTGCTTCCATGCCCCCCTCTTACCCCACTTTGTTTTCATCCTTGCTTGATGCCACCTCTTTGGTCTGCCCTCTCTGAAATAGCACATGCCTATTTTTTTTCTTGCTCCCTTTGCTGTGCCTTATTTTTTATAACACATATTGTTCTTGGCATGTACAGTATATTTATTTTTTGTGTTTATTGTCTCTTCCCTCAGTCTGTAAGCCCCATGACAGCAGAGAATAGATCTGCTTTGTATACAATTCAATACCAAATATCTAGACTAGTACAGACACATAGTGTTGGGCAACCAGGCCAGTGGGGGGGAGTAGGGGGGAGGTAGAGGGGGAGCAGTGAGGGGCAACCAAATGACCCAACAGCAGGTTGCATGGGGCAACCAGGCCAGCAGGGGTCTGGGGGAGCAGTTAGGGATGACCAGACTGACAGTGGTGGCAGTGAGAGTTGACTAGGCTGGCAGAAGGGTCAGAGAGGGGTGACCAGTGAGTATCCATTAAAGGCAGGACTCCCGGTATCAGTTTATGGGTTCCACCCAACGGGGCAAATCTACCCTGTGCCGCCAAAGTGATCTTGTGTGAGAGCTTGGTTCAAAAGAATCTCTGAACTTTGAACATGGGAAGGACAGTAATCACATTTTATCACTGTGTTGCATGTGATGTGCGGACTACTTAGTATTTCCCTTAATCCTCATAAAAAAAAAAAGTCAGTGAGGATTATTTCTACTTTTTTGAGATAAGACACCAGAAGTAGAGGCTTCCCAGTTAATACACGAGGAAGCAGATAAGAAGCCGAGGTTGCACAGGCCGAGTGCTCTTGCGTTTCCTACTTGAACACAGAGTCCAAACTCAAGTGTGTATGCGGCCAGTTCGTGTTGGGACAAGGCTACAGGCTGCGAAGCGGCCTTCTCGCTTGGAGAACAACCTGTCTTATGAACACATCAGGCGGTGAACTCAGTCTATGGCATAGCTGATGGCCACTCTTTTGTCTATGCCTAGTTATGGGCAGGGGGGATTACTCCTCTGCCTCAGGAAAGGGCGGTGATGACGTCATGGGGAGGCTCTGTTTCAGTGGGGAGCACGGTAGGCAGCCACTGTTGGTGGCTCTCTATCCTAGAGCCACCATTTGGCCCTTGCCAGCTGAGGCCACGGAGAATAGGGATCCAGCGTTGCCAGGTGTTCTACTTCCCCAGAAGAGACTAGAAAATCAGATTTTTAAATGAAATTTCTCCGAAATTGATATGTTGGCTAGACACTGTCAAGCACTAGAGCCCCTCTACCCAGCGTGTCTGCAGCCCACGCTCAGCCCACAGGCATTCTGGTTGTAAATCCAGGCCAGCGCTCCGGGCCAGGTATTCAGCAGAGGGGCGGGAGGGAGGGAGTGATGATAAAGTAGGAGACAACTCAGAGACATGTTGAAAGGAAGGAAAAGCTCATTCAAGGCAGAGCCATTGCCGTGTGCGATAATCAACCCCAGAGCTTTCCAAGGAAGGCGAATTGCTTCCATCTGGGCGCTCGGAGGACTCGGAGCCACGGGGCTGGAGCAGACGCTGGTGCTGCTCTGTGTAAAGAGGGACCGGCTGCACTGGGGCAGAGAGGGGCCTGCCTCGGAGTTGCGAGGTGGAGATAAAAGAATGAATTCCATGCGATGCTCTGAAAAGCATGGGGCACTCTGCACATATAAAGAACATTTTCTTAAATACCCGCTATTACTGGCCTATAAAACATTTTAAAAGTACATGAAATTTAATTCCTGCACAGAATAGTTCTGTTACCATCTCACCTATATCTATATATATGTATATAAAAGCCTAAGCAGCCATCACAACCAAAACAACTGAACAGACAACCGAACAGGCTGCATGGGGTGACTAAGCCAGCAAGGAGGGGATCGAGCAGACAACTGGACAGCAGGCTGTATTGGGCAACCAGTCCGGCAGGGGAGAGGGGGCTGTGAGGGGCAACCAAATGACCAACAACCAACAGCAAGTTTAACGGGGTAACCAGGCCAACGGAAGCAGGAGGGAGAAGTTAGGGGTGACCAGGCTGACAGGGGTGGCAGTGAGAGGTGACTAGGCTGGCAGAGGGGGGTAGTGAGGGATGACCAGGCTAAAATGGGGCAGTGGGGGGGGAGGGAGGCAGTAGTGGGTGATCAGGCCAGCATGGGAGGCAGGCAGTAAGGAGTGACCAGATTAGCAGTGGGGAAGTCAGGGATGGCCAGGCTATCAGAGAGTCAATTGGGGTGATCAGGCAGGCAGGCAGGTGAGCAATTAGGAGCCAGTGGTCCTGGATTATGAGAGGGATGTCCAATTGCCGGTTTAGGCCCACAGGGATTGGGCCTAAGCTGACAGTTGGACATCCCCCAAGGGGTTCCAGATTGGAGAGGTTGCAGGAGGCTGGGCTGATGGGACTCCTTCCCCCTGCACAAATTTCGTGCACTGAGCCTCTAGTTAAATATAACCTGTATTTTCAGGTTCTTGATTTTAACTATAAGTTAGGATGAGGTCAGTAAACCTTGCAAGCTCTATTTTTGCATAAAATCTTTGTATGTTCATATTTCATACCTGGGGGTGCAGCTGACTTTGCCTTCTTTTTTCCTTCCTTGGGTTGTATGTTAATTTTACAGGTTTTATGGTGAAACAATCGGTTGTGGTTTGTTTGGCTTTTGTTTTTTTTGTGATATGGAGGCAGCTTTGAAAATTTAATGTGCCCATAATTTTGAAAGTTGTTTTCAATGATTAAGAACTGATTTAAAATTGCCAGCGTGATGGTTTCTTTACAGCTTTCAATAACCTTTCTGTCCTCAGAGGGGAAGCTGAAGGGTGTGGGTTTGCGGGGCCCATATCTCTCCCCTGAGCAGATCTGTCCACCCACATGGCCCAACTAATCTGTGCTCTGCAATTATAAATTAAGTAATAATTTAATTGTAAAATATTTAAGTTTAATATTTACATTCCATATTGGACAATATATTTTGAAGACAGCCATTTTCTGATGAATGTTTTTAATTTCAAGGCCTCTAATATGAGGAATAATAAAACTGACATTTCAGACGATTCTGAATTTAGGAGCGTAAACAGGAAGTTTTAGGGGCTCGTTTTCAAGAATAGATGCTAACAGGGTAAACAAAATTAAACCTGTCATTATGCAAAACTGTATTTTCACCCCGCGCGTGATATTTTAATATGCATTTTATGAGATTTGCGGGGAGTTTAATTTTCAGTTCAGAGGAGAAGATAGCGTTGCACGGTGTAGGTGATAAATTGGGTTATCACAGTTATGTATATAACCCTTAAAAGGTAAGCAAACGAAATTCACCTCCATGACAGAGCTATTACCCTTAGCAGCGGATTAAAGACTTGATCAGTGGTAAAAGGCATGCAAGCCAGGTGTAGTGTTTTTTATTAATATGCCCACTGTTTGGTTACCAGTATCAGCATATTCAAACAATGTGCATAGGCTAGCTCAAGGCAGTGTGTGGGAAATTTTTATTCCATTGGTTTTCCGACTTGACTTTCACCTTTTCCTCTTTGAATTAATTTGTTTCTATCTTACTACAAATATTCTGACTACAAGAATTTATTAGTACAGCCTAAGACTTCAACTGGCCGCTTTCTCTTCATACCTCTTTCATTCCCACTTATCCATCTGTGCTTATATTCCTTTTTGTTCTTTATGATTAAGTTATTACATATGTGTCCTTATCACCCCATTACCCCCTTCCCCCTACTCATGCCTTCACCCCCCAGTTGTCTGTGTCCATTGATTAGGCATATATGCGTGCATACAAGTCCTTTGGTTGATCTCTCCCCTTTATCCTCACCCTCCCCTACTTTCCCTCTGAGGTTTGAGTGTCTGATTGATGCTTCTCTGTCTCTGAATCTGTTTTTTCTGCATCAGTTTAGGTTGTTCATTATATTCCACAAATGAGTGAGATCATGTGATATTTATCTTTCTGCAACTGGCTTATTTCACTTAGCGTAATGCTCTCCATGTCCATCCATGCTGTTGCAAATGGTAAGAATTCCATTTTTACCACAGTGTAGTGTTCTATTGTGTAGATGCACCACAGTTTTTTTAATCCACTCATCTGTTGATGGGCACTTAGGCTGTTTCCAAATCTCAGCTATGGTGAATTGTGCTGCTATGAACATAAGGGGGCATATGTCCTTCTGATTGGAGTTTCTAGTTTCTTGGGATATATTCCTAGAAGTGGATTAAATGGGAGTCCCATTTTTAGTTTTTTGATGAAACTCCATACTCTTCTCCACAGTGGCTGCACCAGTCTACATTCCTATCAGCAGTACACAAGGGTTCCTTTTTCTCCGGATCCTCACCAGCACTTGTCCTTTGTTGATTTGTTGATAATAACCATTCTGACAGGTGTAAGATGGTATTGCACTGTCGTTTTGATTTGCATCTCTCAGGTGATCAGTGACTTTGAGCATGTTTTCATGTGTCTCTTGGCCTTACTTGTGTCCTCTTTTGGAAAGTATCTATTCACGTTCATTGCCCATTTTTTTTATTGGGTTGTTTATCTTTCTTTTGGTAAGCTGTATGAGTTCCCTGTAAATGTTGGTGATTAAACCCTTATCAGAGATAATATTGGCAAATATGTTCTCCCATGCAGTGAGCTTTCTTGTTTTGTTGATGGTTTCTTTTGCTGTGCAAAAAGCTTTTTATTTTGACGTAGTCCCATTTGTTAATTCCTCTTTAGCTTCCATTTCCTTAGGAGTTGTATCGGTGAAGATATTGCTCCAGCATATGTCTGAGATTTTGCTGCCTGTGGGTTCCTCTAATATTGTTATGGTTTCCTGTCTTATGTTTCAGACCTTTATCCATATTGAGTTTATTTTTGTGTATGGTGTTGGGAAAACTGGACAGATACATGCAAAAAAATGAAACTAGACCACCAACTTGCTCATATTATTGATATGAAAAGTCACAAAGTCATATATGACGTTAAGTTCCAGTCTCACTAGGTATAACGTATGACTTTGTGCAATTTCTTCTATCTCTGGGTTTCCTTATTTCCTGAAATAAATGTGATTATTACAGGGATTAAATCAGGTGGGTGGCTCACCCCAGGGCCACAGACATATTTCACATCATAGCTGATTTAGGGTGACACTCATCTTCTTTCATGTTGCAGCACAAACACCCGTGAGGGACTCAACTTGACTGGGAATATACGGGGCCATGGACAAAGCATGATGATCAGAGGCAGTCCCTAGTCAGCCCTCTAGTTCACCTCGGCAGATTACCAAATTCCCCGGTAACCCAGGGGGAGACTCTGGGGCTCTTTCAGGTCCCAGAGTCATGTGACTTGGCTCTGATTACTCCAGCTCTGCATGCATGTTCTATCCCAGCTGGGTTGATGCCCCCATGTGATGTTGTCTTTATTGAGGCATCGCCTACCAGTTGTTAAGATTTTAAAAAGTAATATCATGCGATGAAGAATTGGTACCTTCTAATCCTTTTGTGCTTAAAGACTCGGCATGTGAGGGAAGAAAATAAATGAATAGATGCTCAGTACAAGCTTTGGCATGATTGCTCTCCCCGTGATCACTTACAGCAGCGGTTCTCAACCTGTGGGTCGCGAACAGCTAGCAGGGTCTCCTAAGACCATCAGAAAACACAGATATTTACATGAAGATTCATAACAGGAGCAAATGACAGTGATGAAGTAGCGACAAAAATAATTTTATGGTTGGGGATCACCACAACATAAAGAACTGTATTAAAGGGCTGCAGCATTAGGAAGATTAAGAACCACTGCTCTCTGGCACATTTCCACAAGCATCACATCTTATTCTGAGCCTCCTTCTGAATGCTGATATTCTTTCTATAATAAAACAATCTTTTATGGCAATCTACCCACAACAATCTTATAAAACTTCTTACAATCACTTTTGGAGAATAGGTCTTCATTTCCTTACTAAACATACATAAAAGAAAATCAAAAGGTCCCATTGAACTATTTGCATATCATTTGTTGCTATTTTCCAAATAAAATTAAGCATAGGGGTACAAACATGTAATAGATCAAAGGCCACCTCTCTGTCCTCAGGTATTCTCCTCCAAAGCAGTCATTTGAATAGCTATATGTTCAGTGCAGAATGTCACATAGAGACCAGCATGTGTGAGCACATCTTCATTTTCTGTTGATAGGTATAATATAATGCATTGGCTCTGTCCCTGGCTCTTTACTTTTACTACTACTACTACTACTTGAAAATAGTTCCTTATACCTCACACAAAACCACATGACTTTAAATAGTGACTTTATGTATTTTGTTATGTTTATTATTCCACAATTACCATCCTGAAGTCTCTTAAAGGTGCCTGAGTTTATTTCCGGTTGTTTGTTATTACGTACAATGCTGCAACGCATGATGTTTCACTTACATCTTGGCAAACTCTGTTGAGTGTATCCGAGCTCTCTGCATAAGAACAAAAGGTATGTGAATATGTTGGCAATGTATCTTAAGAGATTCTTTATCCTTGTATTTTAAACCCTCACCCTCTTAAAATCATTGCCCGTTGTACGGATGAGAAAAGCTGGAGAATTCAGCATGAACACTTCACTAAGTATCTGTAGAGAAGGCATGGTTAGAAGTGAGACCCTCCTCCATTCTGCATCTCTTTCTATCACCTCCCGCCAAATGTTCAGTAAATTCCAAAGGGAAGGTCATTGGGAGATGTGGACATCTCTAACAAATGGAATGCGGTGGCGGCTGATGTGCCTTTGAAGAAGCACCGAGCGAGAGAGGCAAAGAGAGGCACGCCGGGATTCTTTACCCCACTGACTGACCTCTTCGGAGTTACCATAGAGCCAGGCTTTTCTCTTGCCTTGTTTACCAGGTTCTGAGAGAGAGAATAAAGAGAAAGATATGCCGTTGATGAAAATGATGACAGATAAAATGTGTTTGAAGGCTAGAGACGCTCCAACATCTGGAGCAGCTGGCAGCCCGGGATGGGACTCGGAGGGGAGCGCGGAGATCCCTAATTTGCGGGATGGTTAAAAGTGAACTTGGGAACCGCTGATTCAGTGCAGTTATCTCTGGCTCGGGGAAAAGTTTGTGTGATGTTCAGAGGCCGGCACATAAAAATCCACATGACACGTATTTGCTGAGTCTCACATCCTTAGGAAAATGCACAGGGATGATTTATAGGAATATATTAGACGCAGCTGCTTTTATAAGCCAGGCTATAACATGCTAGAGGACATAATGAGCCATTAAAATGGCCAGAAAATACTTGCTAATAGTTCAATACTTAGGTATATTAAAATACAGAAATAACGTATAAGTACCGGTGGTATAGAAATCAATTAAATTAAGTAAAGTGCTAGGTATTCAGCAAGTGTATATGGTGTCCATGTACATAAAACATTTTTTTCTGAAACTCAAAAAATAACACAGTCTTTGTACCTCCACTGTATTCCAGGATCACACACCAGACATACTCTCTACATAATGCAGCAACTTGGTCCTATAATGAGAACAGAGATGGGGTGGGCCAAGGCCGAGCCCCAGGGGCATTCAGCCATAAAAGCTGTCTTTCGGAAAGCTGTGACATCCGAGAGGCTGATTTGAGCACCAAAGGCATCAGCTCAAGTCCCACATCAGAGCTTCCAGGGAGGCACACACAGAGGTAGTGTCAAGGGAAACAGAACACACAGACCCATACATTCACAGGTAGGATTCTAGCATGACAGGAGTTTGCATCCTGGGGCTGACACGTAACTTTCCCCATGAAGCTTCATGTCTAGGTGAGGATATGATGTGCACCCACACATTTCTCTAATATGAAGCAATCTGCAATAAACATCATATGAGTCAATAGACTAAGTACCACTGGGCATGCAACAATGGAGGGAGTAGTCTTTCCACTGAGGCAGTCTACTGAGCAATATTATTGAAGACGCCCTGCAAAGCACAAAGGTTTCTGACAAATGGTGATACCTTTTGAAAGGAAAGATAAAGGAAATAAATGAGCAAACTTATAGAAGTAAAAATGCTCAGGATATATTCAGGAGCCATGGAGTAGACCAGATGGCTGAAGAGTGAGAACTATAGTGAGAGAGCAGACTAAAAAGTGGTGGGAGATGGTCAGGTTAAGGAGTTTACATATTATTTGGGAAGACAGTGAGAGTTATTCAATATTTTGATCAGGGAAACAAGGTGATTTATAAGGGTGCTTTTGAAATATTACTTTTGTAATTATTATAAAATGGTCTGGCAAGAAGAAGTGCTGAAGCAAGCCAGTTATAATAATCAAGGTGATAAAAGCCTGGACTAGCCCCGTGCCAGTGGGGATGGGAAGAAGTAGAATATTGAAGAAGTATTGCTTGGGAAAAGCAACATGAGACTTTGACGAGAGAGAGAGAGAGAGAGAGAGAGAGAGAGAGAGAGAGAGAGAGAGAGAGA
>PVJN01042853.1:0-18069 GCA_004026805.1 Lasiurus borealis | reverse complement strand
AGAAACAAAGTGAAGATGCTGCGAGTCTGTGTGTAAACGAAACAATGTGTGTTCAAAGCGCCAGCTCTGCCCCGGCCGGGGTGGCTCAGTGGAGAGAGCATCGGCCCGCAGACTGAAGGGTCCTGGGTTCGATTCCAGTCAAGGGCATGTGCCCGGGATGGGGGCTTGATCCCCAGTGGGAGGCGTGCAGGAGGCAGCCGATCAATGATTTTCTTTCATCACTGATGTTTCCATTTCTCTCCTTCCTCTCTGAAATCGATGAAAATATATTTAAAAAACAACAAGCGAAAAAGTACACAAAACCTCTTGTCTCTTGAAATTGCTGAGCTAAATTGGCCAGAAATAACATTCAATATTTGATTCAGTAGGTCATGCCTACTGTCACTGTGTGAAAACAGAGGAGCTATAGGAGAAAACTGGCCAGTCTCCTGGTGCGCCCAAGGGATGAACAGGCGTGTCCCGAGAGCACGCACACACCCAACACCACTGGCCGAGAGCGACACGCCAGAGCTGTGGGCAGGAAAAAGAGCAGGAGAGGGACGGCGCAGGGAGAGAGGGCAGCACCACCTTAGGAGACAGAGGCTCAGGGACCAGAGGCTCAGGGGCCACAGAGACTCGGGGAGCACAGAGACTCGGGGAGCACAGAGGGAATGGTCTGCTCTGTGGGTGGTGAGCCGCATCCCCACCCTCCATGCCCCCCACTGTCAGCAGTCTCCTAGCCCCACTAATGCCAACACTGAGTGTCCATTCAGCAAACCTATGGAGAGGGGGTACACTGCTCCATCTGATCTTCCAGAGTGGGGTCCAAGGTACCACCTGAACTAGCAGGTAAGGGAGTCGTTCAGAAAAACACAGGCCGTATCCAAAGAGAGCTAAAGGCCGGGCGCTCCCTCGGGGAGGGCGTGTGAGACAGCCAGGCCCGACGCTGCCGCCCGCCTCGGCGCCTCCTTTGCCCGGCCCCGCACTGGCCGAACCCGGGGATTTTACTGGGCAAAGCGAGCCTCGCCCTGAAGCGGGGCTGGAAACGAGCCCTGCGCACAGACCCGCCTGCCCACCTGGGGACTGTGGCTTTCCTCCAGCAGCACTTAATTTTATTTCGTTTTACGGCAACAGTTCAAGGTTTTACTACAGCAGATGCTTCCCTCCCACACATCAATTACTGTGCAAATCCGCTCAGGTCGCAGAAATAATGAGGCTCCGCGATCTGCTGCCGCCGCGGAGGGGGCTGTGGTGGGCGAGGTGCTGCTGGCAGCCCGTGCTCCCCGGCCGGGGCAGGGGTCCCGCTGCGTGAGCCCAGCAGCCCCAAGCCCCCAGCTCCAAGCAGCATCAAGATCGGAACGGCCACCGCCACGGAAAACTGAGAAACGGTGGGAAAACGTGGAGACGTGCGAGGGAGAGGCAATCTATGCCCGCGGCCTTGGGGCTCTCTGTATAGGTTCTCCTTCGGTGCTGACCGAACAGTAAAACTTTGGGGATGCGATGATGCGGCACCCGAATCCAACTGTGCGCTGTAACTTGGCAAAACCCCCGTCAAGCCCACACGTTTGGTTTTTCGTTTCTTTCCCGAAGAGCCAAGCCGAGCAGCCGATGCTGTGTCACAGCAGAACCTGAAAACAGCCACGTGGCGTCTGCTCTGCCCAAGAACCGTCTCTGGCCTCGTCTTCACTCCGTTCCTTATGTGATGACTTAAGTCGGTGGTCGGCAAACTCATCAGTCCACAGAGCCAAATAGCAACAGGACAATGGTTAACATTTCCTTTGAGAGCCAGATTTTTAAAACTTAAACTTCTAACACCACTTCTTCAAAATAGACTCGCCTAGACCATGGTATTTTGTGCAAGAGCCACATTCAAGGGGCCCAAGAGCCGCATGTGGCTCGCGAGCCGCAGTTTGCCGACCACGGACCTAAGTGGTAAGATGAACAAGATGACAGCTTTGTTTTCACCTGTGCCAGTGCATCTGTGCAGAGCGCCCTGTCCGCTGCCATCTTCAGGAGAAGTGACAGGTGTCAGGAGGCAGGGGGACGGGGCAGGCACCAGGCCAGCGCTCCGGGTCCCACTGGCTCCAATAAAGGTCTCTTCCTCGCCCAGCCTCCCTCTAGGACTCTGCCCCTTGTCCCCCGCCCCCCAGAGCCTGGCAGTGAAGCCTCCTCCTGCTGGCAGGGCCCAAGCCCCCCTTCCAGCCGGCGATCAACTGCGGCGCGTGAATAACACCGCAAGGCCCTCCCGCGTGGAGCACGCACACAGCCGCCTCCGCGGCCCGGCGGGGGCATGAACACGCTTTCTTCTCGGCGGCGCCGGCCAGACGCACACGGGGCTGCGGCCCGCAGCGAGGGGCACCCCCGCCGGCGTCTCTCCACACCCCCTCCCCGCAGCCCGTCCGAGCCGCTGGCTCTGAGGACACTCATTCTCTGCTCGCCCCATGAGAGCGCCGCGGCGCTGCCCGCGCTCTCTGACCGGCTTTGTCTGGAAAGGGCACAGGTGAAGCCGCTTAAGAAAAGATCACACACAATGGACAAGTCACGAGGGTTCCCGCGATGCCACCTGGCGCAGGCTCCGGACTCAGGGCCACGGAACCGGGAGAACGCGCCTCCCTGGCTCCACAGAGCGCCACGGAAAGGCCAACGCGGGCGCCGGGGGCTCAGCAATCAGCTGACATTTTTTCTAAGGAAATTTAGATTCGAAAAACTTGGGTAAATTTAGTCCTGTGAAGTGCCACCGCCTCTCCTCCCACTCCCCTGCAAAGGGCAAGGAGATTCATCATCAAAGGTTAACCTCCCCCGAATGCCACCGAGCGTGGCATTTCAGCACATGCGCTCGTGTGCGCGCGTCTCCAACTGTTCCGAGGGCTCGGCCACCGCCGCGGTGACGGATGAGTTCCTGACGGAGGGCTGTTTTCCTCCGCTCCCCTTGCCCTCTTCATTCAGACCCACGCGGCTCCGGTCCCGCGTTCCCCCGGGTCTCTGGATGCTGCCTGGCAGAGAGACATCGCATCCCCCACGGTCCCCTTCCCTCTCAAGCATCCAAGGACATTCCTGACTCGGTGATTAAAAATACACTAATTTTCTTTCCCAAGTTCGGCCATCACACGTTCTCTCCTTTAAAAATTTTATAGCATCTGCACTTTCAATTTGAGATGTTTCACTCACGCTAGGTGAGCCTCTCATGTTCGACATTAAATGCGAGGCATGTGTGGCAGCGCCATTAATAATATAACAGTGCCAATCTCGGCGGCGGCGACACAGCACCCACAGCCCCACATGAAGAGAGGTGCCCCCGCCATCTTTATTCAACAGCCGGGAACAGAGGCGGCTCGCGGCTCCGCCCCGCCCGCTGGAGAAGCGAGAAGCGGGATTTTTCCTTTCTTCCCCAAAGGCATACATACCACGTCGTTAGCGCTCGTGACTGCCCGCAGATCTGAGCCGGAAAACAAGTGATTACCTTTGTTAGATTCAAAGGAGGAAGGAAGGCGAGTTTCAAAGTGTCCTGGACAAATGAAGGTTGTAAATGCTCCGAGCGCATCAGGCTCAGATGGAAGATCACTACCGTCGCCCGCCACGATGGTAAAACAGAGTCCAGTTCTCACGTGTCTGAGAGCCAGTGCCCCGGCAAAGCCTGCCCTTCGCTGTGGCATCACCCACTCTGGCCCAGGAGGCGGCCGGGCCAGGCTCTCGGCGACGGCTGCGGAAAAGCCAACCCCCTCCCCTCTGGTCTCACCGAGGCTAAAAGGAGCGTGTGGTGGAGAGCTGGACCTCGAGTGGACAGCGAGGGTCTGCACATGCTCCCCGTCTCCCAGCGTCTCCCATGCGGTGAGCTCGGCGCCTTTTGCACCGGTTGCGGGGGGAGAGAGGGCGAGTGCTCAGGCCGGTGGCCTTCCTCCTGCTTGGCTCTGAGCACAGGTCAGCGAGAAAGACTCTAGGCAGGGCCCTGACTGGTGTGTCTCAGTGGATAGAGCGTGGGCCTGCGGACTGAAGGGTCCCGGGTTCAATTCCAGTCAAGGACGTGTATCTTGGTTGCAGGCACATCCCCAGTAGGGGGTGTACAGGAGGCGGCTGATGGATGTCTTGCTTTCATCGATGTTTCTAACTATCCCTTTCCCTTCCTCTCTGTAAAAAATCAATAAAATGTATTTTAAAAAAAAAGACTCGAGGCAGGAAAGTGCTACATTGAGACAGGCCTGGACTACAAACATCAAATTGTCATGCGACACAAGCGGGGACCGTGTGCTGAGGCTCAGCTCTTAAAGCCACCTGTGGCAGTGGCCTGGTGCACTCACTCCGACAGCTGGACGGCGGCCGAGGGGGGACACACTTGTTCTTGGGAGTGAAGGGCCAAGTCCACTTTACAACCCAAAGGGCTGTGGAAACCCGCGTGGAGCAGGCAAGTCTCCTGGTGCCATTTTCCCAGAGGAAATGCTGAGCACATTTTAGCAACGGGGATGGCAGCATAGTGTGAACTTAACTTCCATAAGCAGCGGGAAGCCAGGGACCCGGTGTGGCTCCCTCAGTGCGGCCCCTAACGCTGTACGTGGCGGTCCGGAGCCGGCCAGCATCTCCGAGAGACCCTGCACAGCCGCACGCACAGAGTGACGGGGAAGGAAACGCGAGGGTGGGTTAAGCAGACAGAGCTCAAGGTGCTGTTCTTGTCACTTTGCTAAAAGCTGGAAAACTGCAGTTTCAGAGAGTGGGGGTGGCGGCCAGTCCTCACGGAGGCGGCTCCACGACAGCCGGCCCCTCAAAGCGAGCAGGGCCGCGGGCACGAGCGCGGCTGGAGCTCCGGTAGCCAGCACGCAGCCAGCCCAGTCCTGGCCCCGCTGGAGGCACCGCGGCGAGTTCCAGCTGGGCCTGGTCACCGGCTGCACGGCCCACCCGCCCAGCCAGCCAGTGAGCTGCATTCTGGGTGACGGGTCTGAAAAAACTGTGATTCCTCAACATTAAATTAAAATTAAACAAGGACGGCGAATTCATTCACGCTGGATTAAAACAGAAAGGCATGTTGGGAACATCTACTGGACAAAAATCTTTCTAGCTGACATTTTTTAAAATATATTTTTATTGATTTCACAGAGGAAGGGAGAGGGAGGGAGACAGAAACATCTATGGTGAGAGAGAATCATTGATTGGCTGCCTCCTGCCTGCTCCCTACTGGGGATCAAGCCTGAAACCCAGGCATGTGGCCTTGACCAGAATCGAACCCGGAACCCTTCAGTCCATAGGCTGACACTCTATCCTAGCGGTTCTCAACCTGTGGGTCAAGACCCCTTTGGGGGTCGAACGACCCTTTCACAGGGGTCGCCTAAGACCATGGGAAAATGCAGATATTTGCATCACGATGCATAACAGTAGCAACATTTCATGGTTGGGGGTCACCACCCCATGAGGAACTGTATGCAAGGGTCGCGGCCTTAGGAAGGTTGAGAACCACTGCTCTATCCACTGAGCCACACCAGCTAGGGCTCTAGCTGACATTTAATGAATAAGCACACCTCGCTTTCCCACGTGTTCAGATGCGGTTGGAACACGGCCTTTGCTTTCTGCGTGTGTGTGACGGGATCAGGGCTCGGCTGTGATTAGTACGCCACGAGGGCCAGCATCCCTGCTTGTTACACAGGAGCAGGAGGAAATGGTTTCCGTCTGAATCCTGCCGCTGCCACTGCTACCTGGTGACCTCGGGCAAGTGGCCTGACCTCCCTTGCCCAGTGTCCTGGTCACTAAGACAGGAACGATGACATGCAGGCACCTAGCGGGCCATCTGTGGAACCCGGGGCACAGCCCTCGTTGCAGACAGCAATGGTTCTGTTCCAGGCACATGATTCTGTTCCAGGCACATGATTCTGTTCCAGGCACATGATTCTGTTCCAGGCTCAGTGCTGGTGCTCGGGACACAGCTCTGTGCCCCTGTAGCCGGCAGCCTGCACGTCTAGAGAGACATTCCCCCAAACCAAAGCTTAGTGCCTTTGTGACAAACGTCTTGCCATGTGAGGTACAGGGGCTGGGAGCCGGTAACCAGAAGGACATCCTCGCAGAAGGAACAGCAGGTGCAAAAGCCGAAGCAAGAGGGGGCTCAGCGCGGTAAAGAAAGCGCAGGAAGAAAGTGCGTGGCACGTTTCACCGCAGCGCTGGGGACAGCGGGAAGAGCAGACACTGCCGGGAACAAGCGTGCCCTTTACCTTAACACGGAGAAGGGAAGGACAGTCACCACGCAAACGAGCTCACTGCAAACCAGCGCGCGTACCGCACGGGCCCTGTGCGCGGTGCTGCTCGGTGCCACACTCTCCGGAGCGCTTTCCACTCCAGTATCACTTACGGCATGCAGGCCTGCGGGAACAGCCGCGGGAGAAGGTTCGAGAGTCACACTTCATTAGAGGCCTGCGTGCTGGATCACTCAGCCTCCAGGACTGTCCTGGGGTCTGCACACCAGGCGAGGCCAGGCTTTGCAACCCGCGGTCCTGGGGACTCTAACCGCTGGGACGCGTGACCGGCACACCACCAGCAGCGAGCAGAGCGCGTGGAGCGGTTAGTAATTCATCCTTCACACTCTAAAGCCTGACCTCCCTTGCCCAGGTGTCCTGGTCACTAAGACAGGAACGATGACATGCAGGCACCTAGAGGGCCATCTGTGGAACCCAGGGCACAGCCCTCACTGCAGTGATTGTTCTGTTCCAGGCACATGATTCTGTTCCAGGCACAATGCTGGTGCTCGGTGCAGGTGGCATGCAATCTGCAGACTGAACCACAGTGACATGGACCTGGAGCGTGATGGCTGCCACGCTGGGGAGGGGAGAGGACATAGCGGGGCTGAGAGTCTTCGGGGAACATCCCGGAAGGAAAACTGGCAAAATAGGTAGGGCCCCGCCCCCAAAGTGACTGCGGTCTGGGCAGAGCGGCGTGCCTCCTCCGCATCAGCTTGGGCTGGCACGGAGCTTGCTCTCTCAGACGCGAGCTGAGAACGCGGCCTGTTCCAGCGTGTCGTGTCACCTGCCTCCTCAACACCAGCAAGTGCCGCCTGCCCCGCGGATACCCAGCCCGCGGGTGACACAGCCCCGTGACAGGGTGCAAAGAACCCACGGAGCATACAGTCGGGGGAGATGACATTTCATCTGGTACAAGCAGCTCTTTGATTTTTAAACGGCCCAACGAGAACGTGGCTTCACCAGGCAACACTCATCCATTTCTTTTCTTTTTAAAAAATACGTTTGTATTGATTTCCGAAAGGAAGGGCGGGAGAGAAAGAGAGAGAGAAACATCAATGATGAAAGAGAATCATTGATCAGCTGCCTGCTGCACATCTCACATGGGGATCAGGCCCGCAACCAGGGCCTGTGCCCTGACCGGGAATCACACCGTGACCCCCTGGTTCATAGGTGGATTCTTCAATCACTGAGCCATGCCGGCCAGGCGACACTCATTCATTTCTTTCGCTTGTTCGTTCGTTCATTCATTCATTCATTCAAAAAATATGGGCATTCATTCATTCAAAAAATATGGGCCAGGGATCTTCTAAGCATTTGAGAAACATTAATAAAACAAAAAACACCCCTGGTAGAGGAGAACAGACAACAAACTCTTAATATGTTAAAAGTAAAATACGCTGTTTTAGAAGCCAAAGCGTGTCCCGGTTTTAAGATGCGCAGGGAAGGGAGTGGAAGTGGGGAGGCTGCAAGGTTCAGGAGGCGCTCGTTCTGAGCGAAGACTCTGGACTCTTCGGAGGCAGAGCAGTCAGCCCGGGGCCGGGGGAGGCGGGAGCTCAGCTGGAAGGCTGGAATCGGCAAGGAGGCTAAGGGCTGGGCAGAGAGTGCAGGAGAGGGCGGCACGGAGGTGGGGGGGAGGGGTGTGGCGGGCCAATCCTGTGGGTGTGGAAGCTCACCGCAAGCACACGGCTTTCCTCTGGGGGAGGCGGCCCCAGGACCGCCCAGAGCAGGGGCCCCGGCCATGTCCCCTGGGGGCCTGGGTCCCCTCGGGGGCTTTCACCGGGAACACTTCACCTCTGGGACCCCGGTCCCTCCCGCACAGAAGATACTGGCTGTGGCCTCCCTTCCAGCTCTGAGATGTCGTGACTCCACGTTCTGCTAAAGTGGAAACAGACAACAGACATTCCCCCTCACAGACTGGTGTGAAGTCTCACTCACACCAGCACCCACCACGCACACATCACCTTTCAAACCGCCGTCGGACAGACTGACCACTTGTGAGACCCATCGAGTCTGTGCCTCCTAAAGCGGCACTGGTCCTCACAGGCCCCGGGACCTAGCAAACGGGGCTCCCAGGCCGCTGGGCCTCACGCCCTCCCTGCGGAGGGAGCCGTTAGGAGCGCTGACAGCCGGGCCGCACCTCCTCGCTTCGTGTCCCCGTGGGAGGATCGCTTCCCCTGAACTCAGCAAAGACCGTGTGGCTGCGGCCTCGGAACAGCCATGTATAGAGGTCACACATCACCGTGGACACGGGGAGGAGGGGACAGGATGAAAGGGGCTCACGCAGAAGGCATCACCTGACGGGCTGTCCGTGCAAATGTCACAGAGACTATAAATAGGGTTTCAACCCCAGTTTGAAGAGCGATGCGGCCAATAAATACTAAGACGGCACGTTTCCTTTCAGCAGCAGCGCCGGGAGCACACAGCACCAGCCGGGGCGCACCGGACCCCCAGTCCATGAGGCCTGCACTCGGGGTCAAGGACACAAAGGCCTAAAGGAGACAAGTGCGCCACTTACTGGCAGGTGCTGGTCCCTCTGCGGGCGCCTCCTCTGTGGGTGCACGCCCCGCAGGTACTCCCTCCCCTCACACAGGTGTGCCCTCCACTCACACAGCAGCCCCTGGGACTCTAGCAAGGCCCCAGCTGCGGTTCTAGCCCCTGTTTGGCTGCAGACACAATGGATGCTCGCCTCCCGCTGACACTGGGCCAGACCCTGGGCCGCCGGGATCGCGGCTCCCGGGTGCCGCTCACAGCCCACCCGGGGAGCGGGGAGAAGCGGTGGCCATGCCCGAATTATGGTGAGCCGCACTGTGGCGGCGGAGAGCCACAGGGAGGAAAGAGAAAGAGAAACAAAGCCGGCAGCACAGAGAGGGACAGGAACAAAGACAGGTCCAAGGGGCACTAACTCCTGCCCCCTCTGCCCCTCGCCTGGGCCTCTGGCGGAGATGAGCTGGCAGAGGAACGGGGCGGGGAGCCGAAAGCAGCGGGGTGAGCGCCTGGGTGGAGGCAGATGCCTGGACTGGAGCCTGAGTGTTCTCCCTGCATCACCTCCACGGCCCTCACCGTCAGCAGGGACTGGGAGCAAGGAGGGGTCCTATGCACAGTGGCCGCTGGGAAGATGGGGAGAACAGGATGGCGGGCAGGGGGGGTGGCACTGAATACACATTTCACTCTGGGCGCAGCAGAGGGACTGTCCGGGACTGGCTCGGTGCCAGCAGCTCCGCCCCACCCCAGGCTGCAGGCACAGCCCCACGTGGGCAGGCACCTGCGTGTTCACGTGCCTGTGGACAAAGCAGGAGCCGAGGGTCCACCAGCCACGGATTTGTGGGCACAACCAGACTGGGCTGAAACACTGGTTAATATTCAGTGTGGCCGGAACCTTCGGACCCAAGTCCAAATTAGCGCCGGGTGGCGCGGGGAAGCGGCCGCCCGTCCCGAAGCAATTAGGTGGCGGGCGCAGGCCCTGCCGGCGGCGGCAGCTGCCACCCCTTGCTTCTTCTCAGGAATGCAAATGACGGGCAGATCAAACACCTCCGCTGCTTAAATACTCTTGATAATGAGGCTCTTTCCTTCTTTTAAGGATGTTTGATGTTGGCAGTTGATGGATCCTGAGTTAAATTGTTTTAATTCAAAACAGCACCATCTGTTGTCAGGCTCTGCCGGCTCGAGAGGGGAGGCGAGCAGCCGCCGCCGCGCAGAGGCAGGGAGGGTGACAGGCCGAGGACTGTGATGTGCGAGGCGGGGGTCGCGGGGGGAAGCACCGCAGAGGGGCCGGACGGACCCCGGGATTCTTGGCTCCGCTCGGCCTGAGGGGCCGGAAGACCCGGGACTCGGCTTCTTCCTCCCCAAAATGGCAGGCGGGCGGAAAGATGGCAGCGACAATGCAGCTTTTGTCGCCAGAGCACGCCATGCCGGCGCCGAGAGAGGGGCTGACAGCACTGATCTCAGTGACACGCTCTGTACCTGTTTCTCTCCTCACGCCCCAGAGCGTGTGGACCAATGTGCCCCTTTCACAGTGAGGAACCGGACTCAGAGAGGCAAAGCCACTCCCCAAGGTCACACAGCGGGAGTGGGAAAGCCAAGACATGTGGTAACTCCAGACACCACCCTGTGACCCCGGCCCTGTGCGGCCCAGGCCTCAGGGAGACCCCCCCTCATGATTGTCCCCCCCAAAGCCTCGGGTGCCACATCCAGGCGCTGCCTTCGCTCTGAGCCACCACCCCTGACGCTGCACTGGGGCTGGGAGCGACTCCACGGTGCCCGTGACTGCGAGGCGTCTCTTCCTGAGCTCCACCCCCTCCGTCCGTGAGCCGAATGCTGATGGGGCTGTGAAAATTCACAAAGTGACCTAACCCCGTGGAAAATCCCCGGGACCTGGTTTTTGGAAAGGCCAGCTAAGTCTCTTCCAAAACACGCTTACCCACGGGCACCGCTGCATTTTCAGGGTAAAGGGAGTGAGGGTGCTGGCATCACCAGCTCCAACTGCGGGGACAAAGGAGGACCCCGTGCATCCCACACTCAGTTTCCCTTCGGAGCGCGAGGCCAGTTCTAGCTTTCCAACGACATGTGACGTCACCGAGTGCGCACCCCCAGGTTTAGTGTGAATAAAAGCTCTACTTCCAAGAAACAACCTGACTTCTCTCTCCAGAAACCTATGGAGTGAAAACGTGAAAACGAGGAGGAAAATGCCCTACTGCTAGCCAGTGAGGAGGCAGTCACATGTCATGGAGAGAGAGAGAGAGAGAGAGAGAGAGAGAGAGAGAGAGAGGGAGAACCAGACACCCAGACACAGGTGCCAGGCCCTCAGCTATTTCTACTGCCAGCCCTGGGAAACTCCCAGAACCTTTTAAAGCTTAATTTTCCATCTGAAAAAAAGAAAGGAAGTACTAACTCAAAACTCAAAGCCCAGAACACCGCCTGGGGCAGCCGTGTCCTGGGGGAGTTGGGGGGGACTCTCAGGAGGATGTCCCAAGGGGTGGTGTCCTCAGGGGGTATCCCGAGGGGGGTCTCGCCTGCACCTCGTTCTGAAGCCAGGAGCGGGTCTCCTGCGCTAGCCTTGGCACTGTGCCACCTTTCAGGAGTGAGCAGACCCACGTTTTCCACAGCAAGTCTTTCCTGCTTTTAAATAGGAAAACTCTTCTGATTCCCCACCATGGAGAGCAAATGAGAATACGTGCCATCAGGAAAGACAAAGCTGAGCCCTGGCCCGTTTGGCTCAGGGAAGAGAGCTTCAGCCTGTGGGTTGGAGGGTCCCAGGTTCGATTCCGGTCAAGGGCACGGACCTCGGTTGCGGGCTCCTCCTCAGCTTGAGCCCTGATGGGGGGACTGCAGGAGGCACCCATGGATGCGTTTCTCTCACATCGATGTTTCTCTTTGTCTTTCCCTCTCTCTCCCGCTCTCTCTAAAACATCAATAGAAAAATATCCTCGGGTGAGGATTAACCAAAAGAAGAGTAAGCCGAAAGAAATGCCTCATTAAAATGTAAGTTAACCGGTGTGAAAAGGAATTCTAGAGGGAACACAGCTGACGATTCAGAAAGAGGATTCCTGCAGGGAGAGAAGCCACAGTGGGCAGCGAGGCGGAGGGCCGGGGGTCTCCGTAAGAAAAGCAACGAACCACCCAGCGCCGTGCACGGGGGCCAGGGCCACTGCGTCCCAGCAGCGGGAGACTTCCTTCTGGCAATTTCCAGCACGGGCACGAGCCAGGGGAACGGCCTTCGAACACTCTGGCCACAGCTGCAAACGGGAGTTACTTCTTCCTCAGGTTTGCTGTCTCTCCAAACTTCTCTAAGGAGCCTGCTACTTTCTAAACTTACCATGTGATTTTTTTAAGTGACTCAAAGGCAGCAGAGAGAAAAGGAGAAAAGGGAGAGAGAACAGCGGTGGAGGGAGAGGCAGGAGGGAAGGGGGGTGAAGGTGGGATGGGGCGGCACCCTGGCACCTGCATTGGGGGCCGGGGCCCTGGCACAGGTCCCGACCCTCGGGGTTCAGCGTTCTCTCTGCAAACAGGGGCCACAGCGCACATGTCAGAGCCGCTGCCAGGGTCAGATATAATGTGACACCCCTCACCTGCCAGCTGACACCTCCTAAATGCACAGCCAGTGCTCTTTCATTATGGTCCTCACTTCTAAGGCCGCTGGTCTCTCGGGGTCTCCCCGCAGAGATGCAGGAGGGAGACGGTGCCCCCGAGGCCTGTCCTGAGAGGGAGGGCGGCCAGGCCCACGCTCCCCGGGGCGGGCGGGCGCGCCATTGGCAGCCGGTCTGCCCGCTGCACCATATTTCAGTCTGCAAACTGATTCTAATTATCTGCTTTGCAGTTGGATCTGCTGACCTCACATTGAAGGACAATCCTGTATCTGCTTAAATGATAAAAACAATGCACATTTTACCCACAAATGCCATGGCTGGAAAATTACCTGGAGAACTAACTCAATTGTTTTCAGTTCTGATCAGTTCCAGTTAATGAAGACATGCTAGGAACAAGGCACAAATGAAACTCGTTTAATTCATGGAAATGCATTAAAAACCGGAAAATGTTAATTGAGTGTTGCCTCATGACATACCCCAAGTAATTTTAGATCGATTAGATCAGGGTTCCCAACCTTTACTCCCATGCCCTCCTAAGCATCTCTAAAATCCTCATCCCTCCACCCCCATGACATACAATTCTTATTATTCAAAAAGCGAACTCCTATTCATGTAGGGGAATCATAAAAGGCCATGAACTTGGTCTAAACAAGCTTCCAAAGAACATGGCATCCATGAAAGATAAAAATAAAAGAACAAAAGGACAGCTGAAGGACTGAGGAAGACATCACTAAGAAATTGTTTAAAAATAACAATAATAATATGAAGTGATTAGAGGTCTGATGCACGAAAGCTCATTCAGAAGGACATTCGGTCTAATTAGCATATTACGCTTTTATTATTATAGATATGAAAAAACAGTAAATAATTTCAAAACATATAATCAAGAACTGAAATGCATAAATATGTCACAATATACATACTGTATAGGAGGCCTCTACAACTATAAAAAATGCAAAATTTCACTGTTAATAATTCATTCTAGATTTGTTCCCCTTAAAAATCCAATTGCCCGCTATGGGGCACGTGCCCCCCGTTGGGAACCACTGGATAGGAGTTAAAAGTAGGAAATCAAATCACAGAAAACCTGGGAGAAAAACGACGGGAGCATGTCATGCGACAAACTACTTTGTTAGTTTAAAGAGACAGAAGACCCAAAGGAAGGACAGCAGATCTGATAAATAAACACTTCAAACGCTTTTTGTTAAAAGAGAATACATCGCCCTGGCAGGTGGCTCAGCTGGCTGGAGCGTCGTCCCATGCACCAACGGGTTGTGGGTTTGATCGTTGGTCGGAGCACGTATGGGAGGCAACTGATCAATGTTTCCCCTTCACATCACTGTCTGTCTGTCTGTCTCCCCCACTTCCTATCTTTAAAAACCAGTAACATTTAAAAGAAGAAGAAGAATACAATGAGGGCTAAGGCAAGTAACAAGCTGGGAAAATATCTCCAAAAATGAAAATGCTTAATGTTAACAGTGTTAGAAAAACAATGAAAAATATTTGTACAAAGTGTGCCAAGCTATGTTTTCAAGAATATCCCTTACAACATATTTTCAAATGAAATAACTAGGCAACCCATCTATCAATAGAAGTTAAGTAAATCACAAGAAAGCATATAACAGAATAGCATGTGAATGGTGTGCTTACATGTGATGTGAATGAAAGAAAGTTTTAAGAGAACTAGCGGCTCAGTGCACGAAATTCGTGCACAGGTAGGGTCCCTAGGCCTGGCTGGTGATCAGGGCTGATCAGGTTCCCCATTCCCCACCCCCATCCCCAACCTCCTCCTTCCCTTGCTCCCTCAGCCACTGCTGGTCGCCTGCCATATTCCACACCGCCCCCTGGTGGCAGCGCACGTCATCGGGAGCAATCGAACTCCCAGTCTCCCGGTTGAACACCCAAGGGGACAATGTGCTTATTAGCCTTTTATTATAGAGGAGGATATGTGTAGTAAGATCCCACATCGGTTTTCTTTAGCTCGGATTTGTGTGCTTGCACATACACACACGCACACACACACACACACACACACACACACACAACACTGCTAACAGTGGTTACATCGGAGTATAAAGGGAAAGGGGTCCAGGGAGGGACCCCCCTCCAGCCATTCACTTTTTCCTTTTCAGACCCCTGTTTGCTTGTTTTATGGGAAACAGATATTCTCTTCTAGTTCTGAAAAAAGATACTGCGGTAGCCACTTCCAACTGCCCATCAATATCCAATCTCTTCTTCTTCCTTAAAAACAGACCCCACGTTTTTAAACGCACCCTTTGCTGTCGGGCCAAAGACTCTCCTTCTCAGCAACCTCTAAGGCCGGGTAGGCGGGTGTCTGTGTAAGTTCTGACCAATCAGATGCCAATAAAATGTTCTGGGCAAGTCCTGGGGAGCCACCTTCAAAGTTTCTGCTCCTTCATGCCTTCTTCCGGTTGTGCTGGAATGAGAACGCGATGGCCGGAGCTCCAGCAGCCGCTACGGAGAGTCGGGGAGAGAAGTGTGGTTGGCAAAGCCATGAGGTGAGGGGGACCTTGTGTTCCCGGAAACACAGAGCTCCCCTCGCAGCCCTGGAGCATCTTGGGGGGTCTATGTTATTTACAAACACACCTGACCCTGATATAAACGTGCATGTCTGAATTCAGCAAAGGAGTAGCCAGTGGGCCTGCATTAACAAGCGAAAAGAAGAAGAGACACACCGCGGTCATAAATATAAAGGCAAAGCTTGACCCTCGTCACTAGTTAAGCAGACTGACGGTAAGCTGCTGTGGTTCACCTCCCAGAAGAGAGGGGAGTGTGTCCGCTTTGTCTGACCATCTTTCCCGGAGCCCATGAAGCGCTGAGAGCAGCCACCTCAATGTCAGGCACTGCCAGCTGGCGCAGCCACTCGAGAAAGCCACCTGGTAAGATGCCCCGCGAGTCTAAAGAGCCGATCCTCATCCCAGTCCGGGTGTCAGACTGTGCCTCCGCCACGCCGCTCCACCGGAGGAGGGCGGAGTCACGGAGCGGCCAGGGGTTCTGAGAAGGAGGCAGCAGCGGGGGGATGCAGAAAGAAGCCCCACTTCGAAGCACCACGGAACCAGAATCGAGCTAGCCACCCCTCTGCCCTCCAGATCCCCAGCCTCCATCGACGCTGCCGGACCTGAGTGCAGACAAAGACCCAGGCCACCGGAGCGGACAGCTGGAGGTCTGGACAGCCCTGGTCCCCCAGTTCAGACCGAGCGGGCAATTCCTCTGTTGTTCTCTCTCCTCTCCGTTCCCCATGCCTCCCCCACCCCCACCCCCCACCCGGCAGGCAGCAGTCTTGCTGACCTCAGCGTTAGCAGCTGCCATGGAAGCCAGGAGAGCGGCCGATCCGGAGGCAGGGAAATGTCCCTTCCCATCAGGAGCGGGGTCCCAGAGAGAAGGGACACTCCCTGCCCCCTTTTATTCTCTCTGCCGCCCGCTGCCTTGTCCCCAGGGCCACAGAGAGACGTGTCCACAGAGCAGCGCAAACAAAGGCCCCTCTGACCACGGACCCAAAAGCAGAGACACTGCAGGCAGGAAGCGCCTGGAGACATGACCCGTGAGGAGTTTACAAACTCCTGCTCCATCCACGCTAGACAAGCATCGATGTGACCTTCCGGAGAAGGGAAAGGACGAGCGACTGAGCGCCGGGCAGAGGACCGCCGAGCCACAGGCAGCGGGCGGCACGCAGGCGAGACGGGCTGGCACAAACACGCCGTCTTTGAAAACAGCGCGCACCTCGGGACCTGAGCCACAGACGCCGCCCTGAACTCGCAGCCTAAACCGGCAGGGGGCCGGCCTGCTCGCCCAGGAGCGTGCTGTCCTCTGCGGAACCTCAGCGTCCCCTCGCACAACATCAACAATGGCCAGGACACCAGCCAACGCCGCTCGGCCATCGACGATAAGGAAACCTCAATGCACACGGTACCCGTGTCACCACAGAGGCCAGAGACGCTGGCAGTTTCTCACAGAGACGTCACGTGGTTACTATAGAAATCCTCCACCGGGTAAAGGGCAAACACTCTGGAAATGAATAGAAAAAGTCTCAGCAACGGAGCCGAAGATACAAAGAGGAGACAAATGGCATTTTTAGAAGAATGGACACACACACACACACACACATACACACACGCCCTATCCACCTGGCACCTCTGCAGTGGCTCAACTGGTGAGCGATGGTTTTATATGTCATAAAGCTTATCCACGGCCTGAAAAATGAAACAGCCAGACCTCTGACACAGTAGCCACTCCTGGACTCCATCCTTAGGAAGCACGCACTCCCGAACAAAGGAAAACTGTGCACGGAGGTAGTGATGCCAGACACCTCTGCCACCCCGGGAAAGTAAGGGGAGCGGGACAGGGAACCAGGAGAATGTTACACCGGTTTTAAGCGTGGAATTTTCTGAGTACTGTCTGGTGCCGCCACATCCCAGCACAACCATTCTCGGGATATAATTGGAAACGGAGTGGGCGTGGTTTCCATGGCCGGTGAAGAATGACTACACCACATCCAAACACAAACATTTCTGTAGAGAAAAGACTAAAAAGACAGAAGATGAAGCGGCTGACGGGGCTGCACTTTAAGTGGAGGATTACACATGCCATCTTTTCTTCTCGGTGCTTCTCTGTTTTTTTCCGTGGGGATAATGAGCACTTATTACTTTGAAAATGGTAATTAACTACTTCCTGCCAAAAAAAAAAAAAAAAAAAAGGTTTCCTATCTGGTGAACATTCACAACATTATCTCTCAGGATGCTAAGTCAGATGACAGAAACTGTCCAACCAAAACGCTTCTCTCAAGAATGAAAAGCATGGCCCTGACCGGGTTGGCTCAGTGGATAGAGCGTCGGCCTGAGGACTGAAGGGTCCCAGGTTCGATTCCGGTCACGGGCATGGACCCTGGCTGCGGGCACATCCCCAGTGGGGGGGGTGCAGGAGGCGGCTGATCCATGTTTCTCTCTCATCAATGTTTCTAGCTCTCTATCTCTCTCCCTTCCTCTCTGTAAAAAATCAATAATATATATTTTTTTTGGACAAAGGAATGAAAATCATGTTTCTTGACTGCAGGAATCTCAATTACTCTTGTTTCTAACCCGCTGGTCAACCACGATGGCAAGCAAAACCGTTCCCCCTGCTGATGGTGAATAAATAATGCGGCATTATTCAGAACAACTACCCACATCAGACCAGCCCTCCTTATTAGGGAAAACATGTCACGTGGCACCTTTGCAAGAACACGTTCCAAAGCAGCGTGGTCTCGGCGGACAGTTACCAAATGTCAGGCTGTCACACACACGCCGCTAACAGCTAAGCTGTTCTTTTGATTCCTCTACCTTAAAGGTCCCCACCCTCCCAGGCTGGCAAGGAGGCCCTTCCCTCCATCTGTTCCTCGGCACAGGCGCCACATGAAAGGCCACCGCAGGACCCCCCGGACCTGTCAGCCTGGCCACAGGCCGTCCCGCATCCCACACCCCGGTATCGGGGAGGTGGGGCGGGGCTTCGCAGCATCCTGGGGTGTCATCCATTCCCGTGAGGATTCCGTGAGCCCAAGAGGCCACTGTGAACTGCAGCGGGCGGGCGGGGGCTCGGTTTTGGGATAAAAATGCGCAGCGGGCCCTGCCCTTTAAGCACCGGCCTCGCCGCCTGTAAATGAGGGCGGGCGGCTCCAAGCACACGGCTTGGAGGAGGAGAACGCGGGCCGCCAGGACGCCTTCCTCCATCTTCCCCAAATGCCATTACGCGTGACCTTTAAGAGGAGGGGGCCGCCGATCAATTGTGGTGAGCAACCTTGC
>PVJN01042852.1:0-18069 GCA_004026805.1 Lasiurus borealis | reverse complement strand
GGACAGCTCTGGGAGGAAGGAGAGGTGGCCCTCAGCACTGTCCTGCACGCCTGGCCCCTGGCCTCAGAGACCACGTTATGGGGCGCGGGGGGCCTGCGACCGTCTGCTCTTCTGGCCAGGTGCTTTTCTGTCAATTTTTATGGAATGCAAAAGGAGTTTTTTGTTTTATTTTGTTTTTTTTGTAAAGCTTAAAAAAAAAAATCTACATCTTATACTTGAGCTTCCATACTTAAAAAAAAAAAGGTAAAAAAAGAACAAAAAAATCAATAAAAAGAAACTGGGACGCAGCACTGGCCTCGTGTTGTTTCTCGCCTGCCCGGCTTTGCAAGCATGTGTGGCCGCGGTCACGGGGGCTGACCCCAGGTGGAGGCGAGCTGCGGGCACAGCAGCGGGGGGTGGAGGAAGTGTGGACTTTTCTGGGGAGAGAAGAAAAGGGGTCTTTGCAGAACCCCGAGCTGCTTCTCGACCCCTCCCTCCCAGAGTCCCCAGCCCCACCTGCCCCACCCCTGGGGCTCCCCACTTTGCTCCCCACTTTGCTTTCATGTTGGCAAACACCTGCTCCGTGAGGGTCCGCGCACCGGCACTGTCTTCGTCCCCAGCCTTTGGAGGAGGCTGGGGGAGGGCACCGAGGCCTCAGCTGCAGAGGCCACGGGGCCGCAGTAGGGCCCACACCCCGACTGTCCCCTCTGGTTGGAGGTGCCTGGAACCGGGCACCTCTGACTCGCTCTGCTTGTTTGGACAAGACGGTTCAGATGGGACATCTTCATTGAGACAGAGAAACAGGAGAAGCCCCCGCATTCGGTTTCTTCCAAGTGCCAGGTGCAGAGGGTGCAGAGGGCAAGCGGAGAGGAGGCCCTGGCCATACAGCTCCGCACATGGCAGCTGGGGACCCTCGGTGCGCGCCCCAGAGGCGCTGCCTATGCGAGTCTGGGGTGATGGCAGCAGAGGGCCTGGCACACAGTGGTGAAGACACGACTTTCCTTTTGATAGGTGTTCATTCATGTGACCAAGAATAACACTTGAAACCCAGAACTTGTGACTGTCATATATGCCAGGCCTGATCTTACTCTGCCTTCCAGAATCTTCCGTGGGAGGCGTCACTGTTTTGGTGCTCAGTCAGGCTGGTGAGGGAACAGTGGGCGCTGACAGCAGGTTTCCTAGGAGAGGGAAGAGCAAGAGGAGTGTTTGTAGCTTGGCTCAGGGCCACCCCAGCCACTCCTTCCTCTGCCCAGAGGGAGCACGGGGTGCAGGGCCCCTCGCGCATCTGAGGTGCCCTGGGTGGTCCACTAGCCCTCTGGGTCTACACGCAGGTGGCGGACTCGGGGTTTGGCAGCAGCAGGCAGCCCTCCACCCACACGGGCTCACTAGCTGCTTCCGAAGCTGCCCTTTGGTGCCTAATAACGAGGCAGCCTTGGTGAGGAGAGGCGAGGTGGCAGGAGCCTTCCGGGCTGGGCTGCATGAACCCCTGGCACCCTGGGACGGTGGTCTCCATCTCTCCCAGTGTGAGGCTCAGGTGGTAACCCCGGCATTCCCTGTCTCCCCAAGGCCCGCCCGGAACCTGCTCCCTGGCTGTCATCTTGATGGGTTGGCTTCTGGGGCCACCGATTCCAAGATTCCCCGTCTCCGTTCACATCACCGACCAGGCAGCTGCTGTGTGGCAGGCCCGAGACCCTCCTCCGCTGGCGGGTGGGCAGGCGTTGTGGACTTGGCCTCCAGGCCCTTCTCTTTGGTGCCACCCCCTCCGTGGAGCCTGGTGCCCTGCAGTCAGGGCCTCTCCTCCTCCTGGCATGACCCACACTAAGCCCATTAAGAGGTTCTCTCTTGCCGAAGCCGGTTTGGCTCAGTGGATAGAGCGTCGGTCTGAGGACTGAAGGGTCCCAGGTTCAATTCCGGTCAGGGGCATGTACCTTGGTTGCGACACATCCCCAGTAGGGGGTGTGCAAAAGGCAGCTGATCGATGTTTCTAACTCTCTATCCCTCTCCTTTCCTCTCTATAAAAATCAATTTAAAAATATATTAAAAAAAAAAAAAAAGGTTCTCTCTTGCGAGACTTATCAGCTGGAGCTTCAAAGGTTTCCTGTTCCCGAGACCCTGGAGCAGCTGGGCGCTGTCCTAGGTGGCGGTGGTTCGCCTTTTCACCTTTTCCTTCCCTCCCGTGAGCTGCAGCCTGCCTGGCGCTTACCGAGGCACTGCTGCTCCTGGGAACCATGGACACTCAAGGGGCTGCAGGAGAGAGGGAACCTGTGGGGAGCACCCACTTGGGGCCAGTCGCTGGGCCTGGGAACCCGCATCACAAGCCAGAGGCAGACCTGTCTCCTCCACTTAACAGTAAGCAGGAGGCCCAGAGAGAATCTTTTCCTTGCCAGTGTTTTTAAGTATGTCTCATTCCAAACATGGTAAGTAAACTTATAAATTATATGGTCTAGAATTTAAATGTTAAAATCTCGTTTTATAATTATTTTCTCAGTATAACTGAAATTGGTAAAACCTTCAGTAGGAAAGCTAAGATTACTTAATACCTTGTCATGTTACTTCACCCAGAACTTCTGCTCCTTACAAATACTCTGAGGACTTGGTTACTGATTTTATTTTTTTTAAATTTTTATATTTTATTGGTTTTTCACAGAGAGGAAGGATGGAGTTAGAAACATCAATGAGAGACATCGATCAGCTGCCTCTTGCACGTCCCCTGCTGGGGATGTGCCCGAAACCAAGCTACGTGCCCCTGACCAGAATCGAACCTGGGACCTTTCAGTCTGCAGGCCGATGCTCTATTCACTGAGCCAAACCGGTTCTGGCTTGGCTACTGATTTTATAATTCACTTTCCCTAAAGGAAACTGGTGAGTCATTCAACAGGTACTTTTTTTTTTTTATAACTAGTTGGTGCTATTTTATTCTTGTTCCATTATAGTAATTTGTATTTGTATCACTTCTCAGATTGTTCAAGTAGCCTTTTAAACGACAACATTGAGACTAGACACATTTTTAAAAATAAATTTTTATTTCAGAGAGGAAGAGGGAGATAGAAACATCAATGATGAGACTCATTGATTGGCTGCCTCTTTCACTACCCCAGCCCGGCAAAGGGGATTGAGCCCACAACCCAGGCCTGTGCCTGCCCAGGAATTGAGCTATGACCTCCTGGCTTGTATGTTGATATTCAACCACTGAACCATGCCGGTTGGGTGAGACTATAAACATTTTATATATATAACCTCATAATTTAAAGAAATCAAGTCCCTGAAGTATATTTAAATGTGGTATAATATTTTTAAGGTTTTAATTCCTATTCTTAGATATTTCCTGTATCTTTAAAACTATTACTACATAGACATACTCATCCCTGTTGTTACTTTGTGAGACTTTTCAGCTGGGAGTAAGTGTTCAGTAAAGGTTCTGAGGAATGAACAGACATGATATGTGTGTGTGTATATCTATATCTTCAGTCTAGTGCAGAGATATTCAGCCAGGGTGCTGCAAGAATTTTTGAAACATGTAATACCTGTTTAGACAGAGACACCTCTTTTCCCTTAGACTGTCGAATAAAAACATGGCAACAGCCAACACTATAGCCATCTGGCGTGAAGGAATCAAAATTTACCTATTCTTTTTGTCAGATTGGCAAACAATATTTTTCATTGTGCTGCATAATTTTAGTAATTAGTTTGTGTGCCATGAGGGGAAAAGGTTGCAAATCGCTGCTCTAGTGAATGAAATCCTTCACTCCTCTCACCTGGCCACCAGTTCCTCATGCATAGTAGGCCTTTAGGTGACTGTAATGACTACATCGAGTAGGAATGTTGCAATACAGTAATATGCTCTCATTCCCTACAACTTCCCATTCAAGTTCTAATAATAGCCAATTCTCTCTTTTTCCCACGAGCTTTATTGGGTGATGACTCACATGCCTGCCAACTCACCCCCTTCAAGGTATAAAAATTCAATAGTTCTGTGCTTGGGGGTTCCAGGCCTTCTCACTGACTAAGGCTCCCTTGAGGGACAGTGTTTCAGGCATTCACTCCTCTCAGTTCATTCACCATTTATTGAGCACCTTCTGTGTACTGGGGATACAGTGGTGCCAGGAGAGAAGTCTCTGCCCATCCCATCTAGTGTGAGCGGGAAGTCCTTATTCACTACATGTGCTGGTGGGTGGTGGCTGTGTGCTCAGGGCTGTCACAGTCGTTACTAGCTGAATTGAGTTAATCTGAAGCTAAAGGCCATCCCCCTCCCGGCCACAGAGCGGACACTGCCGGGACATCTGGGACTTGCACTGGCTGTTTGCCAGGAACCTCTGGGGTCCCGCCGTCCAGCTCCGGTCCGAGCAAAGTCCATCAGGAAATGGCGGGAGAGGGCCCAGTTGTGGATTTCTCCTCTTTCTCAACTGTGGGGACTGAGATGTTGCCCAAGCTGTGGCTTCGAAAATCCCAGGTTTGAGGAATAACCAGGGGGAACCCCTGGGGACAGGCCCTGGGTTAGGGTAGTTCCTTCTGCTTTTTGCAGAATGCCACCTGCCTACCAGCCAGACAGCCAGTCAGCCATTCCCGTCTCTCCCCTGTCCCTGTCCCCAGGTGTGGGGTCACGGGGCCAGGTACTGCGCAAGGCGTTTTCATATTCCGCATCTCATTCTATAGTTAGGCCACACCCAGAGGTTATCGACCTCAGCACCCTGGCCTGCAGCAAGAAGCAAGAGGTGTGAGCCCAGGGGAGAAAGGAAGTCCCTGGCTCCTTCCACCCAGAGGCCCCACGCCAGCAAGCATGGCCCGGCCACCAGTGGAACCCGTCAGACTGGCCCTGCTGCTCCAGGGAGAAGTGAACCTCCCAGAGGAGCCTGCACTGCACAGCCCAGGGCTTGTGCGGCAGTGGACACGCTCAACTAGCCACCGTGTATTACCAGGTTCTCCATCCACCAGGTGCTGGGCACGAGTCTGCAAGCCCATCTCACTCAGCCACGTCCTCCGCCTGACAGGGAGCGCCCAGGGCAGGCCCACATCCCCCAGCTGACTGAGGCGTCCTGAGGTGGGAGGGGTGGATCCCCCATCCGAGAAGGTGGGGCTGTGATAGTTCGTCTTTCTTCCCACCCAGCTGTAGTTCAGGGGTTCGTGCTGCCATACTGAGCCCCAGTCTTCAGGCTGAGAGGCGCCTCCTGGCTCCAGGTGACCAGCATCGCCCAGAGAGAGAGGGCGGGCAGAGCCAGCTGGGGCTAGGGCACCTTCCACTGCACAGTCCGGAGGCTGTGAAGTAGCTGCTCAGAACGGTGGGAAAGGGGCCTGAGCCCAGCAGGGTTGGCTGCCCCCCACCCCATCCTCCCCCAGCCACTCAAGGCTGAGGCGGGACCGCCAGGCCCTAGCCAGGGAGAGGGAAGGCACAGGTGTGGGGTGACCCCTGTAGCTTAGGGACCTGATGTTCAAACAGCTGCCAGGTCCAGCTGGGCGACCTAGGGGAAGTTGTTTACTTCCTCAAGCCTGGTTCTCTGTTAAGTGGCCATCATAATGCCAGAGGCCCCCCCTCGCCCCTCCCCCCCACACACAGCAAGTGCTCAGGACACCTCAGCCGCATGCCAGGTTACACACGGCTTTGCGGACACGCCTCAGGACAGGGCCTACCACAAGCCCTGGCCCTCACTGCCCGCCTGAACCCCAGAGGTGCCCTGTCTCTAGCCTACCAGCCCCAGCTCCCTCCTGCTCTTCCCCCAACCAAATCCCGCCTCCCACTCTGAGCCACTCCGCTGCCCGCCCCCACAGCCCCATTAGGGAGCAGGTCCCCATTAGACTCCCACTCTGCAATTCCCCCCTCTGCCTTCACCATTCAGCTCCAGCCCACTCCGCCATGAAGCCTCCTGGTTCCTATAGCGCTTTGTACCTCCTGGTAACACCCCTCCTTGCCAGGGAGCGCCTGGCAAGTTCTGCCCTTCTTACTGGCAGGGGCCAGAGCTGGTTCACCCCCATCCCCGACTGCTACCACAGCAAGGGCCGAGGGGGGAGAACTGTGCTGCGTAAATATCTGTAGCACCAAATTGGGCCGTGGCACTCCTGTCCCCCCCACACCCCGCGCCTCCCCCTCCCCCAGGAGCTGTGTCCCCTGGCTCAGCTCCTTGCTTTCTCTGGGGCTGGAAGAGGAAGACTCCAAGAGAAAGGCTGACGGACTGCCTCCATCCCAGCCTGCCCAGATGCTCCCACAGCTGGGAACCTGGAGCAGGGGGTGAGGGCAAGAGCAGAGGGAAGCTGGCTGGGCTCAGGGGCCCACAGGGCTGTTGCCAACAGAATCTGGGAGACAAACTGAGCCCTGCCTTCCTCTCCTCCCTTCCCGCCCGCTCTTGCCACCTTCTTTTCCTCTGGCCAGCAGCACTCCACCTTTCCCCATTTATCCCCTGCTCACCCTTCTGCCATGCTGCCTCCTCCAGGAAGGCCTCCCAGATCTCTCCTCCAACTAAAAATGACCAAAGCTCACCTGTACTGAGAGCTCTTACTCTGTGCCAGACCTTGGGCTAACCACTAGAATTGCACCATCTCCTAAGGACAAACCAAGTGTAACACTGTCGTCCCATTTCACAGTTCAAAGTCACTGAGGTACAGAAAAGCTAAGATGCAGAACCACGATCGGAAACTTAACCGCTGGGCCTCCTCCTGAGCCCTGAGGTGCAGGGACTCTGTTGCTGGTCCCCACCACCAAGTGGGGAGCCTGTCCCCGAGAAGCAGGTTGAAGAAGTGAGAGGCCACCGAGCTGGCGGACCCGGTCTCCTCTTGCTTGGCTCCCCGACAGCTGATCCTCTGGCCTCGGAAGGTGGGGCCCCCATCTCCCTACACTGCTGTTCCGAGCGGCCCAGACCCCAGCATCCTGCGAAGGAGCCACAGCACAGGCCTCGCTGGGAAGTGCGGTTTACTAGGCTGGCTGCGGGCCCCAGGACAGGCTGAGGACCCCCGGCCCCGGCTGTCCCTCCCGGGGTGAGCAGCAGCGTGAGGTAGGTGAACGAGGGGCAGCTGCCCCCTTTTTTCGGGGGTGAGGTCCCGGCGGCAGCCCCTCCGTCAAAGCTCCCAGCCCCTGGGGTTGAATTCCCAGGGGAGGGGCCGTGTGGCGCCTGGAAGAGTCAGGCCAGGAGCTGTGTGGCCGGCAGCTGGTCAGGAGCACCAGGCCCCCGACCCCGGCTTCCTCCACAGCCTCGTCCAGGGTCCTCGGCACGGTGACTGCCATACCCCTCTCTGCCCGAGTGGTGTCTGGAGGTCCCGGTCATCTGGGCGTGGCCTGGCCCTGGTCAGCCGGGGAGCAGGGGCTGGTGCTCGGAGGACGTGGCGGCGGTCCTGTACAGCAGGAACTGCATGGAGATCTGAGCGGTCACCGTCAAGGCCTGTCCAAGCACAGACTGGGTGGACCTGCCCCTGGGACCTGTGGCTCCATCCAGAGCTCCCTCTCCCCTCCCTCTCAGCCCGCTCTGGCTGGTGGAAGGGCCAGCGATGACCTCCCACTCCTGTTCTCACTGCACCTCCCACTCCTGTTCTCACTGCACCTCCCACTCAATCCCTAGCCCAGCCTCTTCCTCCGAGTCCAGCGCCAGGTCCTCCTCCCTCAGGCAGCCCTCCCTGACTGCAGCCCCATGAGCCGGCCTTCCTCCCACCCTGCACCATCCCGGACTCTCCCCCAGCGGCTGGGCCCCTGGAAGGCACTCGGAGCTCACCCTTGGCCTTGGCTAACATTCAGTGTTAGTTTATATCAGTTCCAGGCGAGTTAAACTCCTCTCACGGCAGCCAGCAGGGACCCGGCGGATGTGCAAACAAGGGGCACGCTCACTTCCTCCCAAATGTGGTCCCAACAAGGCCACGTCCGCCGCTCAGTGAACATTCACCGAGCACGCCCTGTGCTGGGCGCGTGCAGCCTGCCGGACACCTGACCTTACTGATCGCCCCATTATCTTGGTGAGACCGTGCCTGTGTCCTCCCCAAGGCAATGAGGATACGGAAGCACAGAGAGGTCCCCGTTTCCCCGGGTCCCCCAGCTACGAAGGAACAGAGCCAGGATGTGACCCGTTATGGTGACTAACTCACGTGTGTCTCCACGTCCCAGCTCCTGCTCCTCAGGCCTGCGTGGCCCGATCTCCCCATTCCGGGGCCTTCGCCCCAGCTGACCTGGGACATCCTTCTTGCCTTTGCCTGACTAAGCGCTCCTGCAGGCAGTTTAAAGGGCCCCGGGGCGGCCGCTGCGGAACCTTTACACCCTGGTCACACTCACACTCAGTTTATCTCTGTGGCTCTCGGTGTCATTGCAACAAGTAGTGAGTTCTATCAGCGCATCCTGTCTGCCATCCAGTTCTCGCTCACCACTGGGCCCGGTGCCTGGCAGACAGGGCTGACTCTGGGGGGCTGGGGGGATGTGGAAGCCCCAAGCAGGCAGAGGTGCCCGCCCCGCCCGCCTGCCCGTCACGCCCTGAAGGATACGATGGTGTCGAGCAGCAGCACGCCCAGGCTGCCCACGAGCCAGGGCAGGTGGTGCAGCACGTAGCTGCCCTCGCTCTGGCCCTGCTCGGGGTTCTTGAGCAGCACGCTCAGCCCGTACAGCGTGTTCCCCAGCATCACCAGGGCGAACAGCGAGTAGGAGATCCCCTGGGTCGACTTCCGCAGGAACTGGGGGCGAGGGTGAGGGGGGTGGGGTCAGAGACCTCACACTGTGCTCTTGTCACCCGGGGCTGTGACGTCCACGCGGCCATCTGCCCCGCCACACTGTGCGCGCAGTCAAAAATCTGACTGCGCTGTGTGCCCCGTGTCCGACCCAGGCCCGGCATACGAACCACCTGCTCCAGGCCCCGACTCCTCATCCTCACTCCTGCCATCCTCCTCCAAACGCCTGCCCCGGGCACAGGAGACCATGGCTGCTCTGTGCCTGCTGCCAGGATGCCCTGCTCTCCAGCCCCACTCGGGCTCTCGTGGTCTCTGCCCACCCAGCCCTGGTTCTCCCCCTTCTCTCCTCTCAGGCCCCTGATTCTCTCCTCTCCCCTCTCTTCCTACTTCCGCCCCTCGCTCTCACCCGACCTCCTCCTTCTGAGAGTCACGCAGGTCCCCACGCGGATGCCTGGATGGCAGGCATCCTCATGCCCATTTTCCAGAGGCACAAACGGAAGCTTGGAGAATTGGATTAAGTTGCCCAAAGCCAACAGTGAGTGCAGACCTAGACCTTCTGCTCTGCGCTCCCCCTGAACCTAGAGCCCCCACTCGGCTCTTCTCTTCCCCTCGGCCGCACCCCGCTCGAGGCTCACGTTGGTGTGGATCTGAGGCAGCCGGGAGAACAGGTACAGGACGCTGGAGATGGAGCCGATGACAAAACCGATGATCTCCTGCCGAGTGAAGGGCTGAGAAAGCAGAAGGGCGTGCTCAGTGCCTCACTGGAATATCCCCCAGCTCCCTCCTAGAGGGTTTCCCCCCCTGCCCTCTCCCCCCTCCCTGCCCAGGTGGCCCTGCAGGGAGGGCCCTCGATGCCAGCCTCCCACCTCCATCCTGCCATTTGGTACCCACACCTCACCTTACTGCCTGGCTCCACGGACAGGAGCTTCCGGCCCTGGAAGACCCCCCTCGGGGCAGCCACAGAGGGGGCGCTGCTCAGCAGCGGGGTGGCACACACCAGTCCCAGGCTGAACAAGAGCAAGGAGTTGATGGGGGCAGACACTGGACACGAGGCAGGAGGGAAGCGAAGTTAGATATCCGAGTGGCAGCCGACGATCAGGGTCATGGCCTCGCCCCGCGGTGGCTGTGTGACCTGGGGCAAGTGACCTAACCTCTCTGAGCTTTAACTCCTCATCTGTAGAATGGGTGCAATAACACTATCCTTCTACTGGAGTTGCAAAATTGGTATGATGACAGCAGTAGGGTCCAAGGTGGGGAAGGGGGTGGGTGTGAGGAGGATGTTTATCAAAAGCAGTGCCTCGGGCCGCATCTCACAGCCTTGCTCTGACCTCGGCCTCCTCCGAGTCCTCAGAGGCAGCGATGGCCTGTGAGCCCCAGGACCGGGCACAGAGGAGAAGCTGGAGCCATGTTTGCTGAGTAAAGGGAACCCTGTGGTCTGCCCGGATGTGCTCACTGCCCGGGGCCCCTATCCTGGCTGATCAGGGGTGAGGCTTGCAGACAAGGCCCAGGAAGCGGTCTGGGGTTTATCTCCCAGCAGGGGGCCGGCTGCTCCCTCCCCCACTCCGGCTGCCCCGGCGTGCCTCACACAGGGGACCGCCACACTCACACGGCGAGGGGCGATTCTTGAACTTGTAGTGGAAGTAAAGGCCCAGCATCACCAGGTCTGCCAGGACGTAATACACCGCCGTGTAGGTCTGCAAGAGAAGCGGGGCGCTGGCTCAGTCCCGGGCTCGGGGGCCACACCCCGACACCGGGCAGCACTCTCACATCCCCGCTGGGGGACCCTGAGAAAGTCGTGTCATCTCCCCGAGCTTCTGGCTGCTCACCCGGAGAGGAGGATCGCAGGTCCCACCCGGCAGAGCTAGAGAGAATGGGGGCGAAGTGCTGGACCCAGGCAGAGGGGGGAACGGGGGAAGGGAGGGTCCTAGCTCCCCTTGTCGGGACAAAGCGATGGCTCCTGGGCCTCTCTCTCCCGCCCCACCCCCCACCCCGAGCTCCATCAGGATCAGAGCGCCCCAGCGGTTAAAGGCTCTGGTGATGCTCAGGTTTGATGTGGTCATTTTACAGATGGGGAAACTGGGGCCCAGAGAAGGACAGCGACCAGCCCATTGCCATACTGCGTGGCAGGGCCCAGGGCTGTCTCTCCAGCAGATGGAAAACCAGGCCAGGGTTCCGGGGCCCGGGCCTCTCCTGTGGGTGCCCGCACCGCCCCTGCCAGGGCTGTCCCAGGCAGCCACCCTGCCCGGGCCGGCCCACCTGCAAGGGCAGCTGGTCAGCGAGGAAAGAGCCGATGAGGTTGCAGGAGTCGCCACCGATCCAGCCCAGCAGAAACCACAGGGACAGCGCCTGGTCCATGTTGCCCGTCTTGCAGGCCTTGATGTACTGCCTGCGGCAGAGAAGGAGACGCATGCTCAGGGGCCGAGGGCGGTGACATCGCCTCGGAGGGACAAGGGAACGGCCCCCAGATGAGGCCACCACAGGGTGGGGGGACAGGGGCAGCAGAGGCCAAGGTCCCTGGGAAGCCTGCAGGCAGGGTCCTCAGGAGCCTAACTGCCCACGGTTTTTTTTGTTTTTTTTTTTAAATATATTTTATTGCTTTTTTACAGAGAGGAAGGGAGAGAGATAGAAAGTCAGAAACATCGATGAGAGAGAGACATCAATCAGCTGCCTCCTGCACGCCCCACACTGGAGATGTGCCCGCAAGCAAGGTACATGCCCCCAACCGGAATCGAACCTGGGACCTTTTAGTCCGCAGGCTGAGGCTCTATCCCCTGAGCCAAACCGGCCTCGGCCCACAGGGGGTTTTTACTGAGGGGAATCCCTGCCACCCCAGGACCTTGATGGGATGCGCTCCTTCTCAGACAGACCCTGGCATTGCTCACACTCCTCCAAGCGCCCTGGGGGCCTAGAATCTTTCTTCTGCGAAGGGAGATTGGGAGTTTATTTATCTTTTAAAATATATATTTTATTGATTTTTTACAGAGAGGAAGGGAGAGGGATAGAGAGCTAGAAACACCAATGAGAGAGAGTCATCGATCAGCCGCCTCCTCATGCCCCCTACTGGGTATGTGCCTGAAACCAAGGTACATGCCCTTGACCGGAATTGAACCCAGGACCCTTCAGTCCGCAGGCCGACGCTCTCTCCACTGAGCCACACCGGTTTTGGTGGGGATCAGGGGTTTAGAAAAAGGGTGGCGGTGGTGGCAGCAGGCCCAGGGCCCAGGCACGCCGTTGCCCTATCTCCCGGACGGGCGGTGATAAGATGATGGAACCACAGCCCGCTATCTCCCAGGGCAGGGCCGTGGCTCCCGGCTCTCCAGTACAGACGCCAGGGCAGTCGGCACCCTGGCTATTTCCCAGTGGTCCCTGGTTCTGCCACCCTTTCTCTGGGTGTCTGGCCCGGTTCTGAGCCCTTCGTGGATAGAGACTCACTCAGTCCTCACAGTCCCCCACACGGTCAGGTGTATTTTGAGGACCCTCCTCCCTGCGGGCTGAGGAGGTGCGCAGGTGGGAGTCTGGGAGGAGGATTCACATCCAGACCCCGGGGCTCCAGTCTCGCACCACCGGGACTGCTTTCTTCTTTGAGCTCTTCGTTTGCAGGTGGCTCTTCCACCTCCTTATCTGTCACTGCTCAGGACACAGGTCCTCTCAGGGCCTTCCTGGCCTGAACTCCCCAGCACCCTCGGGGACACTAGCAGCGTGGTCCCTCCTGGACTCGAGCTTCCTGAGGGCAGGGACAGGGCGCAGCATGGGCCTGGCTGAAAAGGCCCCAAATTAAGGTTCACGCCCCGTCCATTTAGCTCCTCCAGGACACTGTGACCTGGCCTCGCTCCAGAACTCGCAGGTAAAATATTGTCACACCCAGGACAGCCAGCCCTGAGGAGGAGCAGGAAGATGGCTGCCCTTTCTGCCATTACTTGGGGCTCCCCCAGGCTCCCGACCCCCCTCACGGGATAATCAGCCAGATGCAGGCAGGGCCAGCGCTCTGCTGGGGCCGGAAGGGGAAGCCTCAGCCAGCTCCTCTGAGAGTTCAGGGAGTCTCTGTCCCTCGGCCTCCATCGGTCACCCACTCTGTCCACTCTGCCTCCTGAGGCCTGTCCCCTGGGCCCTGACATCACCACCTGCTGGATAGCCTTTCTCCCCGCTGTCCTCCCCAGTGACCCCCGGAGTGGCTTCTAAGGGGAACCCCTGCAGAGAGAGGGCAGCCTCTCTTTTCTTGTCTTGTGTCATTCTGTGTTCTGGGGGCTATGACACGGCGACAGGGCTTTAGACAGCAGTCTGGTAGTTAGTTCTCGAGCGACTCGACGCGGTCCTGCCACCCGGCGTTACTCACGGGAAAGTGGACGCGGCGAAGCAGAGGATGGAGATCAAGCCCAGGCCCACGCTGGCCTCGTCCCAGGCGTCCTGGGCGCATTCGCCGAGCACGTCCCATATCCACTGCGAGCCGTTGGGGCAGCTGGAGAAGTTGCCGGAGCCCAGTTTCTTCCAGGCCATGCTGCGAGGGCGGGAGGAGGGTGCTGGGCGCTGAGGCAGGCGAGGGCTCTACAGGGAGAGAGAGGGGGCTTCAGCCTTGGAAGGTTGGGGTGCTGTCATGTGCCCCCAACCTGAGCCCATCCCAGCTGATCACCTGACACCGACTGAGCCCCTGGACCACGGGTCACCATCAGCCTCCAGCACAGACAGCGAAGCAAACCCGAGTCAACCACGTGTACAGGGGGCACTGGACCGACAGTCAGGGGCAAGTGCCTTCACATCCCACCTTCATGCTCGTTACTGGGCAACTGCGCCTCAGATCCCTCGGCTGTAAACTGGGGTGATAACAGCGCCCCCCTCATACACCTGTCAACCCAATGAGCTCATAAATACAGTGTGGAGAGCTCGGCCCCCAGCATGTCACTGTGGCTGTAACTGTGGAGAGCAGGCCCATGGAGGAGGCTGTCACCGACATCTGTCTGTGGGTGAAATGAAAGGGGGTGCTTTGGAAAGCAGCCTCTGGGGTGATCTGATCATCAGTTCCTAACCGGGCAGCTCATGGTGGGTAGGTAATCAGCCCAGGCATGTAACTTCTTTAGTGAGAGGTTTTTAAAAAAATATATTTTATTGATTTTTTACAGACAGGAAAGGAGAGGGACAGAGAGTCAGAAACATCGATGAGGGAGAAACATCAATCAGCCGCCTCCCGCACAGCCCACACCGGGGATGTGCCTGCAACCAAGATACATGCCCTTGATCAGAATCGAACCTGAGACCCCTCAGTCCGCAGGCCGATGCTCTCTCTATCCACTGAGCCAAACCAGTTTCGGCTAGTGAGAGGTTTTAAGCCCTGTCCATTGTTCCTGGGTGAAAACACCACTGAAATGCCGGAAGTAATCCCCCTCCAGACATAACCACATAATCCTATAACCTCCTTTCTCCCCTCCTCAGGCAACCTTCCCTACGTTCCCCCCTTAACCTGCCACACACAAAACAAATGCACAGCTGTCCTTCTGCCGAGCACTGCGGTCTTGCTCTCAGGCATATGTCGTCAGTTTGGTTCGAGTGAACGCTTTAGAAACATTCTCTGCAGGCTGGGACGTTTCTTCCATCTCAAGTCAGACGAGGCAGGTGAACGATAAGGATCAGGCGAACCCCGAGGTTGCACAGGTGGCTGGGATTCAAGCCATATTCTCCCAGGAGCTCACCTGTGAGGAATGCCCGCTGGCAAGGAGCCCATGCCACCTCACCACTCTCACCACTGCCAATGCCAGAAGACGGCTGACTCAGGGGCAGGCCCCTCCCGGTGCCTGGGCACCCTGCACGGTGACGAGGGAGGCCGCTGCTTGTGTGACAACCCCAGAGAAAGGAGGAAGCCGAGTCAGGTGGGAGACTCATCACAGCCCCACTGCGAGCTCTCTGCCAGCTCTGTGCTGCCTACCTGCCTGCATGTATGTATGCATCTTGTCTCCTATCAGATCCATAAAGTAGAGGAGCCAGGAAGTGGCTTGACAGGACCTTCTAGCCAAGAAGTGGCAGAGCCAGGGGTCAAAGCCAGGAGGAGCCGCCCCAACCCCCTGCTCAGAGCCTCCAGGCCGCACAGCCCCAGGCGCTCCGGCCCTGGGCGGGGCGGAACCGTCCTGTCCTGCCCAGCTTCTCTCCCCGCCACCACGAAGGCTTCCCCTTTTCTCGCTGCCCGGAGGGGTTTTCCTCAAAGTGGGCACGAGGCTCCTCCCGCTCCCTTCAGTTCCTAGTCCTGCCAGGAGGCCAGCGATCCTCCTAAAGCGATGCCCGGGGCCCCGGGCTGAACACTCATGTCTTCCAAAATTCAACGGAAATCCCAACCCCCAGCGTGATGGCATTAAAAGGTGGGAAGTGCTCAGGTCAGCAGGGCGGGGCCCTTATGAATGAGATGAATGCCTCATGAGAGAGAGGAGCGAGCTTTCTCTTTCTCTCTCTTCCTCTCTGCCGGGAAGGACACAGTGAGAAGACAGCCATCTCAGACTGGGAAGCGGACCCTCACCAGACGTTGAATCTGCTGGCACCAAATGGCCCTGTGGTGTTATAAGCCACCCGATCTATGGTGTCTGCCGGGCAGCCCCAATGGGCTAAGTCATCGGGGCAGGACCCTGGAGCTGCTGAGGTCACAGCTCAGAGTGTCAGGAAGGCAAAGGAAACGAGTCAGCTTCTTTTCTCAGGAAGCTCTAGGCTCTCAGCCCTCATGCCACCAGCAGTGGGCAGAGGCCCCAGAGCTGGGACAGGGCCACCCCAGCGGGCACGGCTGAAAGTCTCTTCCTGTGTTCGGTGACCCACCTTGATGACTTTTCACACAGCCAATGTTGCTGGCGTTCACCTGATGTCCTGCCCCCAGCACCAAAGGCCTTTCAAATGAAGTCCCTCTGCTCCCCAGCCACCCCCAAATCGGACTGCCCCCGCCCTCCTCTTATAGATCCCAAACGTGCCACTGGGATCGTCACATCTTAGGACACTGCCATCCTCGGCACTTTCCTGGGAGGTGGGGAATGCCATCCCCATTTTACAGATAAAGGCCAGGGCTTTGGACAAGTACGTCACCTGTCGGAGCCTGTTCGTAAAATGAGGATGAAGCCTCACTTCCTGGGCTGCTGTGCAGATGAAATGCACGTACAGCGCCAAGCCAGGGCCTGACAGCGCCCGGTGCTGACCGTTCTGTGTATCTCTGCGACCCTGAGGCCCCTCTCTCCCTCCCTCTTTTCATCAGGTTGGAAGAAATGCGGTGCACACATGCCCAGTGCGGGAGGAAGGTGTCTTGAGGAATGTACCCTGGCTCACAGGGCCCAGGGCCTAGGTGGGTGGTCCCCAGTCCACGGGCAAGGCCACACCTGAGCCCTGACCGGGAAGGGCCTTCCTCTGAGGACCGCTGTGCCTGGGGCCTGTCACCCAGAGATTCTGACTCAAGCAGGGGACCAGTGCGGCCCCAGGCCTGGCTGGTGGAAACGGGCCCACCTGGTCACACAGCACCGAGCGAATGGATGTCCGGAGCTGCAACAAAGCTTGACGGCGTTCGTAGGATTGACAAGGACCGCAGCTTGGGTGCCTTCGGATCAAGGAGGGCACATGTGAAAATTCAGGATCCGTACGTCTGTTTGGGGGGTCAGGGACCTTGGCTGACTTCGATGCAGGGGCCACAGAGGAAGCTGCGCTGGAGAAGGCGCCTCCGGCCACACCCACTCCTCTCCCAGCTCCCCGCTGAGTCACGGGGATGCTTTCCACTGAAGCTGCTCCCGGGACCTTCACCTCCCAGATCCAGTCCACACCTCAAGGAACTTTGGGGACTGCCCTCCCCTAATCTCCTGTCTCGGGCCCAGGTCCTCAGTAGTCGTTCTCCCGGCGTATTTCTGCACGTGCTGTCTCATCCCCTAGGACTGTCCTTCCCATGAAGGGCCCGGAGGAGATACTAAGATCGAGCTGTCACTTGTCCTCTCTAAGAGGCTTTACAAGGGCTGGCTGGACCACACCCGCCACCTCCTCCTCTCCCCTCACCCCCAATCCTGAAGAACGCTTCTGACACTCCTCGTCACAGATCATCACTCTTTCAGCCCAATCCTCCCCTCCAACCTCATTGTAAACTGAGGAGTCCGAGCACGCCAGCTGCACAGTAAAAATACGGAGAGGGTGGGAGGAAGGGAGGAAGAGAAACAAGAAAAGACCTTGTTGCCCTGGCCGGCTTGGCTCAGTGGATAGAGCGTCAGCCTGTGGACTGAAGGGTCTCAGGTTCGATTCCAGCCAAGGGCACATGCCTGGGTTTCGGGCTTGATCCCCAGTGGGGGGCGTGCAGGAGGCAGCCAATCAATTATTCTCTCCCATCATTGATGGTTCTCCTTCTCCCTTCCTCTCTGAAATCAATAAAGAAATATAATTAAAAAAAAAAGAAAAGAAAAGATCTTGGTATGAGCTCAGAGGGCCTAAGGATGAGGAGAAGCCCTCCACTCTAGAACTGGCCCGCCTACAAGTACAGAAAGAACTCTTGGGCAGGCGATGCAGCCTTCCAGTTCCAACCTCTTCCAGTTCCAACCTCTTCCAGTTCCAATCTGAGGACAGGGAACATGCAAGTACCCCCCGCCTGGCTGACTGCACAGTTACACGGGATAACCCAGGCCACGCAAGAATGGTGCCTGACACCGGTAAACACTCAGCGGTGATAACAATGGGTGGTTATTGTTCCGTTCTGGCTGTAGAGCTCCCCCGAGCTCCCTCCGGGGCCCCTGGTGCACAGCAGCCTTCGGCAAGGGCTGAATGGGCAAGCGTGGCGCCAACCGCACACTTTCAAACCCAGCCTCCCGCGCTCACATTTCGAAACCGGTCCTGGGCAGGGGGTGGGGGATGGGGGGGATGGAAAGGGCGCAATCGGTGCTCCCCGCAGACCTGGGGACTACGCAGAGGGAGGGGAGGAGCGTCCCGGCTGCGGATACCACCCACTCCGGGCCTCCGGTTCTGGGCCAACGCGTGACTCAGCCCGGCGTCGGCCGCCTGGTTGGCGGGGGTAAAGACAGGGCAGCTGCTGGGTCAGCGCTCCATCGCCCCGGGGCCCTCCCCAGGTCCGCCCAGCGGGTAAACAAAGCCACCAGAACCCGGGACCCAGACCCCGAGCCCTGGCCAGGCCCGTCCGGGAGGGCAATGCTTCGGTCGCCCCGAAGGAAGGGGACGCGGCCTCCGAGGGCCACCCGATCGCGACTCAGACCCTCACCTAGGATCTTGCGCTCCAAAGCCGAGGACGGGCGCTCCGGGCCGGCGCAGCGGCTGGCGGGGGCGCCGTGCAGAGGCGGCAGGGAGGCCCCAGAGCCTCGACCCGCAGGGAACCTGCTCCGCCGTCCCAAACCCCGGCTCACCTCGCCGGCTTTCTGGGCTTTTAGGTTCTGCCTCCGCCGCCTGGTCAGCTGACCCGAGGCGCCGCCCCGCCCCCGAGCCAAGGCCCCGCCCCCGAGCTAAGGCCCCGCCCCCGCGCCAAGG
>PVJN01042851.1:0-18084 GCA_004026805.1 Lasiurus borealis | reverse complement strand
GGAGACCCCAGCTCAGCCTAGGAGGGTAGGCGGACTAAGTAGAAAATGGCAAAAAAAAAAAAAAAAGAGAACTTCCTGTCTTTTCTTGAGACTTGTGAAATACAGCTGAGGAAGGGAGGGTAGAGATGGCATAAGAGGGACACGGGTGAGGACCTTGGATTTGGGAACTCCAGACCACCCACTCTCCAAAGGCAGGCAAGGCTGTTCCCTAGGTTCTGGTGGGATAGAAGGTGTTGGGGGTTCAAGGTTAAATAGAGGCCCCTGTCTCACCTCCCATAACCCCAGGGGGACCCACGAGAACTGGCCCTGGGGCAGCTGCAGTCCACTCTCTTCCCAAAGCTCTCGGAGGCCTGCATCCAGCAGCTGCAGAGAGAGAACTAGTCAAGAGACGCCATGCCTGACCTCCAAGGCCTTGGCCCCTCCCTCAGCCACACCCAAGCTGGTCCCAGATAGGCTCCCGGCTCAGGACGGGGTGCAGGGGGGGTCGCCGAAGGGTTACCGCTTCATCAGGTTCCACGTGCCCACCTGCAACAACAGAGGCCCAGTAGGTGAGTGGCGTGTCCTTGGCTGGGGCCCCCACTCACTATTCACCCTGCCCTGCAGTGGGCACGGGTACAGGGGAGCCTCTGATGATGGGCCAGACCCCTGGCCGGGCTTTCCGGCACCGAGGCTGAGCAGCATGCTAGGTGGAGAGCACGCTTCTTCAGGGGACGGGGACCTCGTCCTCAGGGCGCTCACCTGGGGGCACCCAGAGGTTGGGGGAAACCCTGAGGGTGCGTGTCCTTCGTGTCAGCAAGACAGTCTGGTCGCTGGACTGCAGGACGACGGCCACGCCCAGATCCACGCTTCGGTTCGTGGGCAGCTCGGCTCCCAGCGGCGTGGGCTGCTGGTCCAGGGCCGCGAAGGGGCAGAAGGCGGGTCGCTGGCAGGAGGGAGCCATGTGGGTTCAGGTTTCAGCAGCGGGGCGCCTGCCCGGCCCGCGCCACACCTGCAGCCAACCCCGGCCCCCCCCAATCCCCAACTCTTCCTGGTCCCGCGGAGCCACCAACCTGGAGCGGGAGCCTGGCCGTGGCGCCCGGGAAGGGCTCGGCCGAGAGGAGCAGTTGCCCGCGCCGCAGGCCGCAGTGAGTGGGCCACGGCCCGCGCCCGGCCCGGGCGCCCAGGAGGCCGCACACACTCTGCGCGAAGCCCACCGCCTGCGGGCGCCCGGAAAGCAGCAGCAGCACCCGCGCCTCCGCCATCACCGCCCGGGTCACCGTCCGCTTGGTGCCCTCTGGTGGCCGAGCGGCGCCCCGTCGGTCCGCGTGGTCGGAAGCCAGAACGTTCCCGGGAAATTTTAGGCATCATATTTGGTGAAGATCCAGGGATAGAATGTTAATAAATAACAAAGGAGATCACCTCTAAATCTTCAGCTCTTTCTTCCCATCTCTGTTTCGGACAGTGACAGCCCTCCCTCCCTCCCCAACCGGATGATTTCTGGACTCACCGTCCCCTCCCAACCAGCACAGCCCCCTTCCCCACACTGCACACCTGTTACACAGGTCTCCTAGCCATATACCCAGAAAACATTTTTGATCCCCTGCCCCTTCCTTTTGCCTCAGTTCTGGCAGGAGTCCTAGTCCTTCTTTCTAGTCACATCTTGTTTGTAGTTCCCCCAGAACCAGGCTCTGCTTCCTTCTGGGGCTCTTTCTTTCCATCTGGCAAATCCTCCTCCAGATCAAGACTCACGCGCAACGGCCTTTCCCCCATGGCCTCTTTGTACATGAAAACTCCCATTATAGCCCCTCCCCCACTTCTTTGCCTCCTCCCACTAGGCTGTGGGCTTAAGGCAGTGGTCAGCAAACTCATTAGTTAGCAGAGCCAAGTATCAACAGTACGACTGAAATTGCTTTTGAGAGCCACATTTTTTAAATTATATAGGTAGGTACATTGTTAACTTAATTAGGGTACTCCTAAACTGGCCTTTGCTAAAAACTCAAGGGGCCTAAGAGCCACGGTTTGTTGACCACTGGCTTTAAGGAATAGTTGTCTTTGTACCCCCAAGGTCTGGCCTAGTAATGGGTATGTAATAGGTGCTCAGTTAACGCCTGCCGGTGAGCAGCCTGAGGCAGAGATGGTATCTTCTTTATCTTTGTACATTATATCTAGTACAATGGCTAGCAATTAATTGGATCTTAAATGCTTAATGAATTAGAACCAACATTGGTAAGAGGAAACTGAAGATTATAAAACAAAACCGACTGCTTTAAATGACTAAAGTGCTCTGACAAACTACATCAACTACTATGTTAATCATCGTGCTGAGAGGCAGCAGACTTGCTTTTAAGGAACCATGAGGAGGAAGATTTACTACATGCGGATATTGTGTTTTACATGTGTAATTTCACATGTGCTAGAAGCCTGAAGCTGGCAGATGTGGCTTCTGTCCATAGATAATACAGTGATTGCTTGAGCAAATCCACCTGCCCTGGACCAAAATCTCTGAAAATACTTCCCCTCTACTTGGTGGCAGTCTTTCATATTATACTCCCTACATTGGATATATGAATGTGTGTGTGTGTTTAAGATTACAGTGTAATAAATAACAGGCAAAGTTTTTTTTTTCTTTTCCTTTTATTGATTTCAGAGAGGAAAGGAGAGGGAGAAGTATAGAATCATCAATGATGAGAATCACTGATTGGCTGCCTCCTGCATGCACCCAACTGGGGATTGAGCCCACAGCCTGAGCATGTACCCTGACTGGGAATCGAACCGTGATCTCCTGGTTCATGGGTTGACTCAACCACTGAGCGGACACCAGCCAGGTATAGCTTTTTGAAAATGTAATGAACTGCTTAGGAAGCAGTTTCTTTACTGCTAGGAATGTTCAAGCACAGACGGGGCTGACTTCTGGGTGGGATCTAAGTTTCTTTTTCCTGCCAAGGAGGAGAGAATGTAGTGATGGTTCAAAAACAGGATCAGCAAGCTGGTGAATTCTAGGAGGCAGGCATAGAGGATTTCAGTACAAGAATCCGTAGTTTATCCCACTGCAAAGAATGCATCCAGGCACCTCCTTTATTTCTCCTTCCCATTCCTCAGGTCTTTGAGGAAGACTCTTCTTCGGGTCACTGCTTCTTCATGTTGCTCTCTATGTATGACTCCAGCAAGAAGATAGTTTCATCCACCTGGATCTCGCTGGCATCCAACCTGAGAAAGTGACAACATTTGCCCAGACTGAACACTTACTAGCAGATTTATGGTGAAAGGCTGAGCGGGGTGTGGCCATGCAGAATTGCTTGGCTACCCTTGAGATTAATGGGTAGAAAGCAGGAGCACCAACAGATTATTTTCCCATTTACTGAGCATCTCTTAAATGCCAGGCATTGGAAATTGCTGAGGATTCAAAAGATACAACCTCATCCAGGGAGAAGTTAAAGTCTAACTTGCAACCAGGAGAAAGAATAGCACATATAAAGGCATAGAAGGTTCCAGTATGTTTTAAGATAGAAGCTGAAAGTGGCTGAAGCTAAACTGAGTAGTGATTAGGAATGGAACTTCCTAAAACATGATTGAAGTCATTTATGAAAATTTCACAGCTAACATCATACTTAATGGTGCAAGACTGAAAGCTTTCTCCCTAAGATCAGGAAGAAGATAAGGATGTCTGCTTTTCACTTCCATTCAACTTTTACTGGAGGCTCTAGCCAGGCAATTAGGTAAGAAAAAGAAAAGGCATTCAGATTGGCATGATCGTATACATAGAAAAATCTCAAAGGATCTGCAAAAAAAGTAGGAGTCCACAAACAAAATTTAAAAAAAGTTACGGGATATAAAATCAAAACACAAAAGTTAAGTTTTAGCACTGGCTCGTATAGCTCAGTTGGTTGGAGCATCATTTCATATACCAGAAGGTGGCAGGTTTGAGTCCTGATCAGGGTGGGTGTGGGAGGTAACCAGGCGATATGTCTCTCTCAACTTGGGGACCAAGATGGAAGGCCAGGTTTGAGACACATTAACTGAAGTAAAATCAACAACCTTGGTGTAGGGAGGGAGGAGAAGCTGAGGATGTCTTCAGAGTTCAGTTTGGGAAACAGGTGGATTAAATTCTGTTAACTGAGCTGGAAAAGATAGTGAGTTCAGTTTTGTTTGTGTCAACTCGGAGGTGGATTAGCCTGGAAGGTATTTGAAATGTAAGCTTGAAGTGTAGGATGCTTACTTGTTGACGTTACGTTTTAGAGTCTCTATCTGCTGGCGTTCAGGGGCTGTGATCATTTCCTCTATTTCCTGTAGCTGTGCCTCCTCCGCGCCTGTAGCCTGCATGGATGCGATGATGGCTTCCACCCTCTGAGACTTTTCTAGGAGCCGCCTGTCAAACACACATAACTCTGAGGCTGATCCCCTGGCTGTGGAGATTTTTACTCATTAGCCCCGGAGTATGACACACCCTTTACCACGTTCCTGGTCAAAATGGATAATGTCACTTGTTAAGGATGTTTTCTACAAACTTAGAAATGTGACTTCACTTCCGAATCTCGTATTGCCTCTCATTTGCACTTTATGTTTGGTGCCAGTTTGTACATTTCTCATGAATATAATCTACAAAATTATTTCACTGGGAGTATATTGAAAGAGTGTAGACTAATGCATGATGTATGCCAATCTAAACCAACAATTCAATGCAACTAGACTGGTTACTGTCTCCATTTCTATAGGAAATTTCCCCTCAAGCCTCTGACCTTGAAAAATGTAATTACTAAATTAAATTGATACTTACTTGTTTTCCTTGGTTTCAAATTGCCTCCTTTCTATCAAGTTGGCTATGCTCTGAGGAGAGAGAAGACAAAAAACGCACATAGTTCTATTTCAGTAGCTCAGGTAAAAAGGCTAAAGGGTGGTTGAGGAACCAAGATGGCAGCATAGGTAAATAACTAAACTGCTGCCTTGCACAAAAATTTCAAAACTACAGCTAAAAGAATGGACATCATCCAGAACCACAGGAAAACTGGCTGAGTGGAAATTCTACAACTAGAAGGAAAGAGAGGGGCTCACAGAGACTCAGAGGAGGTGCAAAAAGCTGAGGTAGGAGACACGTGCGTGGAGAGGATGGGCAGTGGAGTGTCTGGCTGGTTTCCTCTAGCAGGAGGGAGACTGAAACTTCCGGCTGCACTGAACCCCAGATTCAACTGCACTGAACCCCAGTTCTGGGTGAGACTCATACGGGGGAAGTCTGGACTGTCGTGAAAAGGGAGGAGTGCACAGAAACTTAGGGGAGCCGTGAAAAGACAAGAGGTCTGGAGGTGTGCAAGTGCGCACACAGAGGGCTGACTGCTGATTGTGCCGCTGGCTTTCTCTAGCAGGAGTAAGACAGAACCTCCTAACTGCACTGAAATCCACTTTTGACTGCATTGAACCCCAGTTTCGGGCAAGACCCCCGATTCGTATGGGTCCCCAGAGCACACGGAAACTCAAGGGAGCCAGAAAGGCAGAGGTCTGGAGGTGTGAGTGCGTGTGCACGTGTATAGAGAGGGCTAGAGCGATTACCGAGGGACATTGAGACCAAGGAGCTGCGTAGGGCAGGACTGACGAAAAGCCAAGGCTGTCTGCTCAGGCCTGAGACTCCACCCCTTCCAAACTGAACACAGAGGCTTTTGCAATCTTGCAAGTCTTGTATCATAAGGCTGACTCCAGCACAGAAGTTCTACTGTCATAGACATGGCTTATCCTCACAACCAATTGGCTTAGAGGTCAATTCCCCCCAGTGATACCAACAACAATCAAGACTTAACTACAAAGAAGGTGTATATACAGTCCATAAAGGGATGCACCAAGAGTGTCCACCTCAGATAACTGCGGAGGCGGAGCTACTGAGCCACATAGGACACCTAGCACACAAAGCTACTCTACCAACTCAGGGAAGCGGCGAAATATGTAGAGACAAAGGAACAGATCACAAATAAAAGAAATGGAGGAAAACAAGCGACTGGATATAGAGTTCAAAACCATGGTTATAAGGTTTTTCAAGAATTTCCTAGAAAAGATGGATAAATTTAGTGAGACCCAAGAAGAGATGAAAAAGGACCAACTAGGAATTAAACATACACTGATTGAAATTAAAAATATTATACAGTGACTAAAGGAACACAAGAATCAAGTCAAAGATTTGAAATACAAAGAGGCAGAACACACTCAACTGGAAAAGCAAAAGGAATCCAAAAATGTGAAGATAGTGTAAGGAGCCTCTGGGACAACTTCAAGTGTACCAACATCAAAATTATGGGGGTAAAAATCAGAAGAAGAGAGAGCAAGATACTGAAAACCTATTTGAAGAAACAATGACTGAAAACTTCCCCCACCTGGTGAAAGAAATAGACTTACAAGTCCAGGAAGCACACAGAACCCCAAATAAAGGGAATCCAAAGAGGACCATACCAAGACACATCATAATTAAAATGCCAAGAGCAAAAGACAGAGAGAGTATTAAAAACAGCAAAAGAAAACCAGTTAATTACCTACAAGGGAGCACCCATACAATTGTCAGCTGATTTCTCAACAGAAACTACGCAGGCCAGATGGGAGTGGCAAGAAATATTCAGTGATGAATAGCAAGATCTTACAACCAAGATTACTCTACCCAGCAAAGCTATCATTTAGAATTGAAGATCACATAAAGAGCTTCACAGATAAGAAAAAGCTAAAGGAGTTCATCAACTCCAAACCAGTATTATATGAAATGCTGAAAGATACTCTTTAAGAAGAGGAAGAGGAAGAAAAAGGTAAAGATAAAAATTTTGAACAACAAATACGTATCTATCAACAAGTGAATCTAAAAATCAAGTGAATTAAAAATCTGATGAACAGAATAAACTGGTGAATATAATAGAATCAGGGGCATTGAAAGGGAGTGGAGTGACAATTCTCAGGGGGAAATGAGTGAGGGGGGTGCAGGGAGAGACTGGACAAAAATAGTACACCTATGAATGAGGACAATTGGGGGGGGGGTGGCAAGAGCAGAGGGAGGGTAGCAGCTGGGTGGAGGGGAGATATGAGAGGGAAAAAGAGGAACAATTGTAATAATCTGAACAATGAAGATTAAATTAAAAAAGAAAAGAAAAAAAAAGGCTAAAGGGGGCTTGAGGGTAAGACTGGTCTTTGGGGGGAATTGAATAAGGTCCAGGATTACCTTGTAGCACCTGTGCAGCAACATGCGGGCAGCTGACAGAATATTCACAGTATACAAATAGAAGGTCCTGGAAGGGGCATGGTCTGGCGTTTTGGGAATTTCCTACTTGTCCACAGAGAGAAAAATGTGAGCAATTATATTGTTCAGAACTGCAAAGTAAACATGTGTCCCATCTGCAGCTACTGTCTTCTCTCTTTCACTTACACTTTCCTCTTCCCTAGTCATTCCATCTGTGGTTACGGCATGCTCAGCCTCAAGGAGAATTGAGCTGCCCTGTTTTTTCCATCTGAACATCCTAAGTAGAGGGGAGAAGGCAACTAACATTTACTGAGCAACTCGTGTACCAGGTAGACTATATTTGATCTTCAGTATAAACCACGTTATTTTTTTACCATCCGTCACCATTTTATAGATGAGAAAAACTATGGTGGGTAATTTGCTCAATGTAACTAGATAAGAGGAAGAGCTGTGATTCAGATTCTAAAATCCATTCTATTTCCTTAAAGGGTCTACTACATGGCTCTGCACATAGTGGAATTCACTAGATGTTGATGAATGTATTCTTTAATAAATGTAAAGTTCAAGGAAAGGACAAATCACAGGGACCAGGAAATAGGAAAAAGGTTGGAGTGATTTCTTTTTTTTTTTTTTACTAGGTCAGTTTAGGCTCCACAAATATCTTTCAAATGCTTGCTATGTCTTCATTAATCTTTTCTTTTTTCCTGTCTCAGAGCTGGATACAGAGTTTGCTTGGGGTTCAGGGTGTATGCCTCAGGAGTTTCTCTCACCCTCGTCCAGCTCTGTTAGTTGATGACTACTAATACCCTTTGGTTACCTGGAGCAATATGAAATTTTCTGAGAGCATCTTATAAAGCATATCCTTCGCCTCTTTTGCTGGAATCATTGCAAAGTCTTCTACCTGCTTCTGTTCCAGGTGTTTCTTTTGCAAAACTAGACGAAATATTCTGGCGCAGCGAGACCCAAATCTGGAAAGGAATGAAGAAAGTAAACAGCATGCTTTAGCACCTAGTCACACATGGTGGTGGCTCTGTTCCCAGGTTGGAGCCAGGACCAAAGAGGGACAGCAATCAGAGAACTCTTTCACAACTCCACAGACGGACTGACAATGGTGCAGCTAACCACAGGTAGTCACCAACTGCTGACTTCCTGCCCTGGTAAGTAAAAGCTTTAGGAAGGCTGGCCAAAAGGCACTGGGAATAAAGCAGGAGGATGAAGAGTAGTAGTACATGGGATCCATAGCAGTCCAGTGAAAAATGGGGCAGGTGGCCCTCGTCAGTGTGGCTCAGTAGATAAGAACATTGGCCTGTGGACTGAAGGGTCCCAGGTTCGATTCTGGCCAAGAGCACATGCCTGGGTTGCAAGCTCAATTCATAGGAGGCGGCCAATTGGTGATTCTCTCTCATCAATAATGTTTCTATGTCTAGCCCTCTCCCTTCCTCTCTGAAATCAATTAAAAAAAAATGGGGAAGGTATGTCTATGTTGGTTGCTTACATAATGATCAAATTACTTGTTCAAAGGGGCATGACAAAGAGGTGTCTGACCCAACCCGATCATGGTGACCCCTTTACCTCTCCTGTACAACCGACTCCAGAGTGGCTGTGGCTAGGGATCCGAGAACTTTATGTAGGTCTTCATGTAGAGGATTAAGGTCACTCAATCAATCATGTTTGGCCTGGTCATTGTGATATTAGTTTAATTCCTAAGTCTCTAATTTAAAATTTAAATGTTGTTTTTTACATCGAACACATTTATGATAAGTATTTCAAAAATAATTAATTATGGTGTTTAGGTCAGGATTTAGCTTAACTAAAATTTGGTTAATTAAAAGTCCTTTCTGCCCTGTGGCTCAGTGGCTATAGTGTCAGCCCACAGATCAACGGGTCGAAGGTTCAATTTCGACAAGGGCAGGTACCTGGGTTTCAGGTTTATCCCTGGCCCCAGTTGGGGAACTTGTGGGAGGCAATCAATCGATGTGTCTTTCTCACATCGATGTATCTCTCTCTCTCTTTCCTTCTCTCTTCTTTCCACGCTCTCTAAAAGGAAAAATAATCAATGGGGAAAATATCCTTGGGCGAGGATTAACAAAAACAAATAAAAAGTCCTTTTTACTTCTTTATCATCAATGTAACAGTTAAATTTTCTAACTTACTTAGCATACCAACTATTATCACATCTTTTCTGTGATAAGTCGCCACTTTCATAGTCCGGCTGCCGGACTGTACAGAAATAACTGGTTAAGGATACTGATGACATACGTTCCTCCACCACTGTCGCCAGATTTTCCAACAAACTGTAGCTGTTAAAAAAAAAGAGGGACTGTGTTAACTGACTGGACAATCCAGTGGTTCTGTTTCCAAAGGAGCAAATTCTAAGTCTATAGAAGGCAAGCCTCCTATAGGGGGGATGGTAGAGAAACTGTGTGAGTTGGTTAGCTAGAGAATGAGGCTATAGGAGAATAATACCAAGTATCACTGGCAGAAATAAATCCTGAACGGCAGAAAAATCAAACATTAAAAAAGCAAAAACAGACTTACTGGATCATCTGCCAGCAGAGTGAGATACTGATCAAGAACTTGTTTAGAGATGTTGTAGCCAGTAGGTAGGGATCTGAAGATCTATGGTGCAAAAAGAGACAGTGAAAATGGGTTTGGGAACTTACATTGCTGACATTACTAAAATAAATATGTTTTAATTTTAGATATCATAGTATAAAAATGTCCAAAAATACAGCAGCAATGTTTGTAAGAGTAAAAATCTAGAAATAATACAAATGTCCAATATTAGGGATTGATTAAAATAAAGTACAGCATAGCCATTAAGTGAAATATGACATAGCCATTAAAAAAAATAAGATAGATCTGTAACTGACATGAAAAGGTTTATATTATATTGGCACAAAAAAACTACAAGTTTATAACATGTACACATACCTATATATATGTGGGATGATACATAAAAATAGTCTGAATAAAGATACATACCAAACTATTAACAAGGATGCCTGGGATTGGGATTATGCAAGACTATAATAGTTTGGGGAACTACAACTTTTTAAAAAATATATATTTTATTAATTTTTTTACAGAGAGGAAGGGAAAGGGATAGAAATTCAGAAACATTGACGAGAGAGAGACATCGATCAGCTGCCTTCTGCATGCCCCACACTCGAGATGTGCCCGCAACCAAGGTACATGCCTCCGACCGGAATTGAACCTGGGACCTTTCAGTCCGCAGACTGATGCTCTCTCCACTGAGCAAAACCAGTCTCGGCGAACTACAACTTTTTAAAAATTATATATTTCTATTCTGTTTGCATATAGGTCATGTAATTACTTTGTCATTAGAAAAAAATATATTTAATTTTTTAAAAGAATATTTTTATTGATTTCAGATAGGAAGAGAGGAGAGAGAGATAGAAACATCAATGATGAGATAGAATCATCCATCAACTGCCTCCTGCACAACCCCTACCTGGGAATGTGCACTGACTGAAAATCAAACCGTGATTTCCTGGTTCATGGGTTGATGCTCAACCACTGAGCTACAATAGCTGGATATGTATTTAATTTTTTGCTATATAAGTTAAGAATTAAATATAAATAAAAGTTTAGTAAGTATTTTTTGTATAAATAAATACATTAATTAGGAAAGTAATAGAATATAAATAAACATATTGGATATGTTAAATATTAATATTTTAAGAAACAGATATAACTAAACAAATTTAAAATATACAAAATATATAGAAAAAAAACAAAACAAATAATGTCCTGAGCACCAAGGCTCTCAGATTCCAATAGTGCATTCTTAGAATAGGAATAGCATGTACTTGGATTAAGAGAATGGTTTAGATTTTTAAAGGCTGGATCAAAAGAGACCAAATATTTTAGTACCTACCACCTGAAGATAATCTCTGTCCCACTTCAAACAACAAAGACTTTCAAGGATCAAACTTCATCAACCTAATTCCAGGCTGTATGTATAATAATTATGTCATAATATCCAAGAGCTTGTCAGAAAAGGAGTACAACATGACACTCACCTCATTGGAAGACAATGGCTGAGTGAAGGGGGCACTAGAAGGAGTGGTAATCTCACTCATTCGAAGCATGGTCCTTATGATCTCGCTGCTGGTCTGGATTTGAAAAGTGAACTGGAATTCAGAATTCATTCTGCTGTGCTGGCTCTGGCTAAATGCCAATGGCCACATCTGGCAAATAAGATTGTTCCTGATGGTCACTGTCCCACCCCCTCAGATATCACCTGGTCCATCCTGTTGGCCACTGCGCTGACAATGGCTTGGTCTCGGAAGTGCTGGTGGAATCTGTCAAGGTTGGCCTGCCAATAAATTCCATCATCTGGAATGGGCTGAGGAGGAGAAAAGGATCAGCAAGAAGCATCTACATATACTGGAGAGTTTTCTGGTGAGGAGCTTACATGGAACTGGCCACCATTTCTTTTCTTTTACAGTAGCAACCAATTGTTTGCTGAAAAATCATCCCATCACATGGACCAGTGCCTTCATAAATTCAGTCTCACTTCAGATTCTCAATCAATTTCCAATCTTTTTCTCTTACATTTTAATTCTTCTCCAAATCTCACTTACTCCACCCTTATCATTCTCAGCAGATGACCTTGCATCTTATTTTGAGAGAAAACAGAAGCCATTAGGCCAGAATTCATCCAACTTTGTGCCCACACACCCCCACCCACACCCCACATTTATTTTTTTTAAATTCCACTTATATCACAGTGGAAAACATATTCTTCCTTTTATCATTGCAATGTGAGACCTTACACTCTCTGCATTCTCAGGGACCTAGCTCAGTTCTCCCTCCTAAATCTTCAGCCTCTCTCTTTACTGTCTTTTCCCTATCAACCTTTACCTTGTCCAAATTTCTTCTACTCTAAAATAATTCTTCTTCAACACTATGACTTTTCTCCTTTTCATTTTTGTTACAGTCAAAGTTCTCAAAGAGTTGCCCATCCATATGTATCTCTGTCCACAGAGGTACTCAACCCATCTCCACCACTGCACTGAAATGTCAAGGTCCCTGAAGACCTCCTTGTTACTAAATTCAAAGAATACTTTCCAATTCTGATTTTCTTAGATCTTTCTGAAGCATATGACAAGGTGAGACATTTTTTCCTTCTTAATTTTATGTGACTCCCTTGGATTTTATTACACTATTCTTTTTATAAAATAATGTATTTTTATTGATTTCAGAGAGGAAGGGAGAGGTAGAGAGAGACAGAAACATCAATGATGAGAGAGAATCATCAATTGACTGCCTCTTCTATGTCCCCAACTGGGCATGTGAAGATCTGTAGGAAAAGCATTTGAAGCAGAAGGAATACTAAAGGCAAAGCCTGAAGATAGAAAGAGTTTGACATTTTGAGGAATGGAAAGAGAGAAGCTAGAACATAGTGAACACAAGGAAGAAGGGAAAGAGCTGAGGGTGGAGAACCTGGTCTCTAGCAGGTCTTGTAAGCACCCTGCTCATATAAGGCTCAATAATCTATAGTCAAGACTTAGATTTCTTCTAAGAGTAATGGGAAGCTATTAAAGGAATCTAAATCAGTGTTACGTTGGGATTAAAAAAAAACACACAACTTAGAAAGTTAAATAGGTAAGAATGCAGGTAGAGTAACCATTTAGGAGAGTGCTGGCTAAGAGTTGACTTGACGTTTAATGGTTTGGACTAGGATGATAGCAGTGGAAATAGTGAGAAACAGCTGGAATTTAAGTAATTTTGGAAATTGGGCTGACATGTTTTACTGGGAGATCAGATTGTTCCTAGGATTTTGGCCTAAGCAAGTGGTGGTGACCTAGAGATGGCTGGCCTATGTTCTTTCTAAGATGAGGAAAAATGAGAAAACAGATATGTGGGTGGGAGAAAACAATTGTTCTGTTTTGGCCATACTAAATCTGAGATGCTCATTAGACATCTTTGTAGAGATGCTGAGAAGGCATGTATAATAAACTATAATAATAAAAGCACAATATGCTAATTAGACCGGACAGCCAAATGACCTTCTGGATGACCTTCTGGACAAAGCCAGGGCCAACGTGGCTGTGAGGGCCAAGCCCCTTGCACGAATTTTGTGCATAGGGCCTCTAGTTTGAAAATAAAATCTTAGGCGTACAAATATCATTTTTAAAAAAATATATTTTATTGATTTTTTACAGAGAGGAAGGGAGAGGGAGAGAGAGCTAGAAACATCAATGAGAGAGAAACATCAATCAGCTGTCTCCTGCACACTCCCTACTGTGTATGTGTCCGCAACCATGCCTTTGACTGGAATTGAACCTGGGATTCTTGAGTCCGCAGGCCAATGGTCTATTCACTGAGCCAAACCAGTTAGGGCCAGATATCTTTCTAGACTCATTTCCCATGGGTTGCTATGTTCCAGCTATACTGAATAACCACCTTTTTTAGAAAAGGGTCCGTTTTTGCATAAGCTGCTACCTCTGTCCAATGAATGAAGTAAGTTAAAGCCTCAGAAGGGAGTTTACTCTTTGTTATTCTACTGCTGACCACTGTTTAATGAAGTTCTAATCCTATGAACTCAACACAGGAACTTTTAGGGGCTTATCTCAGCGCTCCTTCTGACCTGCCTCAGGGTGAGGACTGCTAATCAAAAAGCCCCGTTACCTCTTTATTATCTGTGCTATGCTTTAGTCTCTTGGCTTTGGGCTCCCCATTAGCATCATCCTCAGACGATCTCCTCCGTTTACCTTTCCCTGCCAAACAAAACAGTTGGGACAATTAGGCTACATCTCATGATGACAGGACATGACCAAACCTAAGAGCAGGTGTCTCCCTGGCCCAGGGACACCTGCAGCTGTCGCTAATTTAGAGTTGCTCAGAAGATGAAGCAGCTACAAGAGACTCAGGTAAATGATGAAGTTATCGGAAATTCAATGTTAAAACAGAAACTCAAAACCTTAATCTCTCAAACCGCTCCTGCTCTGTTTCTTTTCACAGTGTATGGCATCATCATCCTCCCACATATACACATCAGACACACAGACGTCATTCTTGATACTTGTCCACCTCACCACTTCTATATATATATTTTTCACTGTTTTATCTACATTTGTTTTTAATGTAATTATTATTAATTTTTTTTATTGATTTCAGAGAAGAAGGGAGAAGGAGAGAGACAGAAATATCAATGATAAGAGAGAATTATTGATTGGCTGCTGCCTGTGAGCTCCACACTGAGGAGGCAACCTGCAATCCAGGCATATATGCCTTGACTGGGAATCTAACTGTGACCTCCTGGTTCATAGGTCGAGCTATGCCCACTGGGCTGTCTACATTTACTTTTGCCCCATTCTTTCTGTGCAGAGAGAAATCTTTTAATATGCAAATTAGATTGTGTCACTTTGCTGCTTAAAACCCTTTAATGGTTTTCCTTTGCTCTTAGGATAAAGACTGATATTCTGTGAGGTCTTGAATAATGTAGCCCTTGCCTATCACCCTAACCTTATTCTCATGGCTCTCTTTCCTTTGCACTCCGTGCTTTAACTGACCCTCGTTCACTTTCTCAAGTACCCAATTTTTTTTCTCTCACTACATACTTTTGCCCAAAATGCTTATCCTCTGTACCCCTTCATACCTTACCTCACCCGTTGGCCACTAAATGCTACCTTCTCAAAGAAGCATGGGCCCCAGACTCCCAGGTAACTCTAGTCTTGTGATATATTCAAAATATCTTACACTTTCCCTTCAGAGTACTTATCACAGTTTGTTATTTAATTAACATAAGTCTCCTGTACTAGCTTTAAGCCCCCCAAAAGGCAGAGACCATTTTAAAAAAAATATTTTATACCATAGTATCTGGCACAGAGTAAACACTTGCTAACTGCTCAATTCATTCATTCATTCACTTAACAATCACTGAGGAAGAATCCACAATTAGGGCAAATCACAGTTCCAGTGGTCAAAATCCCTTACCTATCAAGCTCAGTTTAGGAACCAGGTACATATCCTTTTCACTGATGACAAGAGTGGGGGCGGGCTGCGGTGGCCCAGGCTCTGAATTCTCAGTGGGAGACACCAACGGGCAACGCTGCACGAAGTGTGTGTCTGCTAGTCGCACAAATGTGCTTGATACCTCAGCATAGTCCATGGTCTTGCCGTCTGTGCAACCGGAGAAAAGAGGCAGGTGAGAGCCTGAGATAGCTGAGGGTCTGCTCCTGCAGGCAGCCAATCTGTGCATTTGCTAACAGCTGTGGCTACAGTACTGACCTTCCATAGTTTCTGTCAGCCGGTCTGCCACTCTCTTCACGAGAGCCGACATTGTCATCTTGCCATTCAACAGCAGCTCCTCCACAATCAGCTCGCCAGTGTCACTGTAGAGTGTTTTGGCAGTATAGATGTACCGGGGGTACCTGAGCATTCGCAGCACCCGGTTGCACTGGGCTTCATACTCCACGGTGCCACGTTTGTGCACTTGGTATGTCACTAGGTTATGCTGGATGAGGACACATAGGGCCTTTTTCACCTGGATGAGACCCAGAAGAAGCGGAAGGATCTAAAGACACAGCTCTTTATTGCTCACAATTTTGCCCAACAGTTTTCTAAGCATCAGGAGATGGCTGGCTAAGAATCTCTGTGCTGCCTTCCTCTTCCCATTGGAACAGCTAATAAGAGTCACACATAAATGGAAGAAATGAGGAAGATTCCTTACTAGGACGCTCATCTGATCTTTATTTCTCAAAGTACAATTTACTTCCCTTCTATTATTTTCATTCCTTAAGGTCAATACTGAGATTCACAGACTCATTGTGAATAAAGGAAGGACGGCAAAGGAAGAGCAAAAATTTGCCTACGAAGCAACAAGGAGCCAGGAACACTTTGAGAAGCAGACTTTGGGCCTCTGTCTCATCCTCTTTCCTCACAAAGAACACCGTTCTGATCCCAGAGCAGGCTCTTTCCCTTTCCATTTTTTTTGGGGGGGTGGGGGGTGGGTAACAATATTCAAAGGTAAGTAAAAGACATTAATGAAAATAAAAGCAAATTAGTATCCTCCAAACATACCTGGTCCAGTGATGTCCTTGTGTCATGGGCAATCACTCTTAGTGGCTGGCTGCCAGTTCTGATTAGGTGGACTCCAATTTTTTCCACGATCTCTCCAAAATGCTCTTGCAGCAACAAAGAACACAGTTTAATTTCTGCTTGAGTCATTGTACTAAGGATTTTCAGAGCTAGAACAAAAAATAAAAAAACACTGTATGCTGGAGAGGTTTTCTTTTACGTTGTGTGTAGAGCTGCTGAATATAAATTCAAGTATTTTGTGGAGGGTGATTTGACATTATATATCAAAAGCGTTAAAATCTTGCTTATCTTCAACCTAATAATTTTGTTTTGGATACTCTCTTCTAAGGAAATAATAAAAAGGTGTTACTGTAGTTCTCTTTAGGATACGAACATACTGGAAAAAACAAAATGTTTAACAATGAGGTATTATTTAACTTAATTATGGTAAACCCATACAATGGAATGTTACTCCAGCACTTTTGTATATGTATTACCATAGAAAATTGTTCACTAAGTAAAAGAAGCAGGCAAAAAAGCAAAATGTGGAGGGAAATTTAGTCAAGAAAAAAAATGTATGAATAGAAAGAAAAAATTGGACTATACATCACATTGATCTTTTAAAAAATATTTAATTTTTGTTATTGATTTCAGAGAGGGAGAGAGAGAAAGGAAGAGAAACATTTATCTTTATAGGATTGCGTGTGATTCTAACTTTCTAAAGATTGAGTGTAGATGATTTTACAATGTCACAGGCCTTCGATTCTACACTTCATTGTTTTGAAGAATTAAGGCCACTTCACAGCCTATTGGGATTGAATAGGCAGTATCATTCCCAGTCCATAAAAGAAATGGCAAGTTAGAAAAAGAAACTACGAGGGAAAGGAAAGCTTTGCAACAGCGTCTTTCCAATAGGAGATGAAGTACGTTGTTTGCAGGGCAGTATTTAATTCGGAAATTTTTACCTCTTGACAAAGTAGACACAATATATAGTTGACTATATAACTGTTTCCTTTTTGGAAAAATCACAATTACTACCAAACATTGCTTTATTCCTCAGAAGCCAAGTCTTTGCCTCTCAGCTTCAGTATCGCCGTCCACACGTCTTCAGGGAAACATCCCCAGACCCTCTGCCATCCCCCGAAAGGACTTCCAAGGAGCTTGGTGCTGGCTTTTTATTCCCTGCACGTGGGGTCCCAGTTCGGGACTGGGTTCCCTGGTCCAGAGACAGGGCCGTCCGGTTCAGATAGCGCTTTCACTAACCTCTGGGTCACCGCAATCTAACGCCAAGTTTTCTTCGGCTGCGTGCGGCTGCCGCCCAGGCAAAGGCACAGTCCTCGGCCTTTCCTAGCAAGACAGACAGCCTGGAGGACCCGGCAAAGAGGTAAACGCTGGCCACTCTACCCCAGAGTCTCAGTGGTTTCTGGGGACGCTCTTTCTTTCATCTCGCTAGGAGCTTGGAGGACCGGCGAGGGGCCGCGGGGGAGGTGCAGGCGGACTTTCCTTCCGGCGCCTGTGACGCTGGGGGCGGGGCCTGGGTCCACGCCGCCTCTGTGGGCCGGGCGCTCACGTGACTGACGCGGGCCCGGAGCGGCGGTCGCATTGAGGAAGCGCGGGCCGAGCGGCGACTGCAGCCGGCAGCGAGCGGCAGACAAGGGAGGCGGCGTCCCTCTCGGACCGCCGGGCGGAAGAGGAAGATGGCGGAGGCGTCGGCGGCCGGGACCGGCGCCGCTGTTGCCGCGCATCGGTTTTTCTGCCACTTTTGCAAGGGCGAGGTCAACCCCAAACTACCGGTGAGAGCCCCCGTGTCCCTGCCCACGCCCCGAAGTCCCGGAAGGGGTTTGAAGCGCCCCCAA
>PVJN01042850.1:0-17974 GCA_004026805.1 Lasiurus borealis | reverse complement strand
AACTAGAAATTAAACATACACTGACTGAAATAAAAAATATTATACAGAGTCCTAACAGCAGACTAGAGAAAGGCAAGGATCAAGGCAAAAATTTGAAATATAAAGAAGCAGAAAACACTCCACTGGGAAAGCAAGAAGAGAAAAGAATCCAAAAATGTGAATATAATGTAAGGAGACTCTGGGACAGCTTCAAGTGTACCAACATCAGACTTATGGGGGTGCCAGAAGAAGAGAGAGAGCAAGATACTGAAAACCTATTTAAAGAAATAATGACTGAAAACTTCCCACATCTGGTAAAAGAAATAGACTTACAAGTCCAGGAAGCACACAGAACCCCATATAAAAGAAATCCAAAGAGGACTACACCAAGACACATCATCATTAAAATACCAAGAGCAAAAGACAAAGAGAGAATATTAAAAGCAGCAAGAGAAAAACAGTTCATTATCTACAAGGGAGCACCCATACGAATGTCAGCTGATTTCTCAACAGAAACGATGCAGGCCAGACGGGAGTGGCAAGAAATATTCAATATGATGAATAGCAAGAACCTACAACCAAGAATAATCTATCCACCAAAGTTATCATTCAGAATTGAAGGGCAGATAAAGACCTTCACAGATAAGAAAAAGCTAAAGGAGTTCATCAATTCCAATCCAGTATTATATGAAATGCTGAAAGGTACTCTTTTAGAAGAGGAAGAAGAAAAAGGTAAAAGACAAAAAATTATGAACAAATACATATCTATCAACAAGTGAATCTAAAAATTAAGTGAATTAAAAATTTGATCAACAGAATAAACTGGTGAATATAATAGAATCAGGAGCACAGAAAGGGAGTGGACTGATAATTCTCAGGGGGAAAGGCGTGAGGGGTGTACAGGAAGAGACTGGACAAAAATCATACACCTATGGATGAGGTCAATGGGAGGGAGGTAAGGGCAGAGGGAAGGGTGGAAGTTGGGTGGAGGGGAGCTATGGAGGGGAAAAAAGAGAAACAAATGTAATAATCTGAATAATAAACATTTATTTTTAAAAATCTATAATAATAAAAGCATAATATGCTAATTAGACCAAACGTTTTTTGGACATCTTTCTGATATCCTCCTTCTGGACAAAGCTACAGTGGGAGGGGACTGAGGCATCCAATGAAACAAGGAGGCCCCACCTGGCATAAATCCAAGTTCTCGTCTTTCTCTCACTATAGAAATGGTACCCTAGCTAAACAAAGTCCCTTTTCTAAAGGAACAGGCACAGTTCTTGTTTATCTCTCAGTAGAAAGATCAGTTACTTGGCAGTATATGAAATTTTTCCAACACACCAATTACATCCTCCTATGGTAACCAAGAGCACCAACACCCTCTTGACCAAAAAGCCTGCATTTCACTTCCCTTGAGTATACACTGTTTCCAAGTGTAACACTCATGTGGCCATGCATGGTGTGCTGCATCCTCCTTCTCTGAGCTCTAAATGTACATAACTAATAAACTGTCCTGAGTTCATCTGTTTATTATTGGGCCTTGTGTGATTGGCCATTCCCATAAACATGGAGTGGGACTTCCTCCTTCACCATCTGGTGAGTAGGAGGTAATTAAAACACTTCTCTAAGTCTTTTCATGCTAAAATCAAACTCCAGTTTCCCCAATTTTATGCTCTGATGGAATCATTACCCTCTTTCCCAGAAAATAAGACAGTGTCTTATATTAATTTTTGCTCCCAAAGATGCACTAGGTCTTATTTTCAGGGGATGTCTTATTTTTCCATGAAGAAGAATATGGTACATATTTATTGTTGAACAAAAAGAAAAGAAAATTTATTACCTGTATATGGTATGGTAGTAGTTGTCATCACAAACCCAGTTCACTGATTGGCTACAGTGCAGACAGTGTGAGGTCTCCTTAAATCAGGAGTCAGATGCCTTATGGTAGCTTTGGAGGCCTTATATTCCGGGGAGGCTTTATGTTTGGGGGGGGGGGGGCTTATTATCAGGGAGGTCTTATTTTCAGGGGATGCTTTATATTAAAGCGAGAGGCAAAACTGGAAGTAGGTCTTATTTTCGGGGAATGTCTTACTTTCGGGGAAACAGGGTAGTAAGAAAAATAGGTTCTAATTTTGACTATACAACCCAAGTATTATACAGTCTTACACTCATGTCTCTCCTTTCCCTTTCTTTTCCATAGCTGACCCATCTGTTTCAATTATAAGCATCATAACAAATATTTAACATTTTTATAAATTTTATAGTTTGAAAAGTGTTGACAAATACAAAATTCCACATATTATTTTAGAAGAACTCTAAAATAGCTTTTGTTATTTTCATTTTTGTCACCCTGAAAGTCCATCGTAATGTCAGATTTTAAGCCTGCATCTCTGGAATCAGGACTCAGTAACCTTTTTAAACCAATCCATACTGACACTGTTAGGGAACATTGCTAAGAAACAGGCTATAGACACATGTAATCTACTTTAAAATTTTATTCTTGGTATTGCCTATATGAAGAATATTGGCTCTGAGTAATGGGTTCAATAGGAACCCTACAAGGTAATTTTATGATAGTCTTTCCCTTAGACATTCTGTCTCACTTGGAGAAAAAACTAATAATATCTTGCCAGACATGTCTTTGTAGTTTTGACTGGAGTAGAGTTGGATATAGTAATAGCTGATGATGATTATAAATATCAGAGGTACGATTTAAATAGACAATGATTTAAAAATATTTTATACCCCATGGAATCCAGCAGTCCCACAACGTTAATGGACTTTTTGCCTTGCCCATAATGTTCTACAGTCATCATGAAAAACTCATAAAGGATAATATTTTCCCACAGGCTTAATGTGATTTGACTGGGTCACTTATAGGGTATGTCTGTAATTCTTTTGAGAACTATAGAATCAATAAAGTAATTTCTTTTGTTTCAAACGTGTTGATTTTATAATTTTATCCACATTTATATCTCATAGAGAGAGAAAATGACTCCCACAAAGCAGAGGGGAAAAAGCAATGGAATTTCTCAATCCAAAAGTTAATTGAGTGTTAATTTGGATAGGTTTACCTTCTGTGGCAAAGATGTCTTTCAATCTGCACTTTGTTGATAACATTTAAAGCTTTTTAAAGAGTTCTCCTGGATGATGGCGGCTGGACGGAGGTGAGGGAGAGGAAGGGAGTGAGGGGACGAAAGGAGAGTGTGAGGGTGTGTGTGGTGGGGTGTGATTGAGTGAGGGACAGTTGAATCTCACGGGTGCACTAGGGCTGGCAGTCCAGGCTCTCTTGGACAAGGAGAGACTGCCATCGCGGCTTTCTCTCCCCAGACTGCGGACTCGGACAAGGAGCCCTCGCCATTTTGAAGGGAAAAACGGCCTTCCTTTAGGAACTCATCAACATCGCCAGTCAGACAGGCTTTTGGAGCTGCCCTGCAACCCAACAGCCACTCCAGCCAGAGTCCCGCAGACCCATGGACCCTGGGACCTCCGCCTCCAAAGCAGTGAGTGCAACCTCCTCCTACTCAGTGACATCAGCGCAACTGCAGCTGCGGCCACACACCGGTCTGGGCTTGCAAACTCCCCAGTCACTGAGTGTGCGCCGGTCACCGATTGTGCGCACCGTGTGCTTACACCATGGTTTCAGCTGTGCCAGGGTTTGAACTGCAACTACACACTAGTCATCTCCTGCAGAACTCCCGGGTCAACAAGTTTCCACACCCCACGGTTCCCCAGTCTGCAGCATGCCTTCTCGCCAGTCTGTGAAGCACCCCAGTCCCTGTGTTTGCATGTCAGTGTCTCCCTGTCTGTGGTGCCCTAGGCCCTGTGTTTGCTTGTTCTGATTGCCCTGTCTGTGGCATGCCCTCCTATCTGGTGGTTTGTGGAGCTCCCTGGTCACTGGTGTTTGCGGTACACCTTCGAGGCTGCCACCCAAGCCGAGTTTTCAGCAGCACATTTCCGGCGGTCCACCCCCTAAACAGTGCCTGGGAGCCACCGGGAGCCCCTGCAGGTGTGATTTTTTAACTCTGGACACTACAGTCATGCCTCTCCAGGGTATAGGCCCCCTGAAACACATCACCCCTACAGACAGGTCCTCGGTGTCACTTGGTATCCCTGCTGGGCATGTGTGAACTCAATTAAGGGTGCAAAAGAGCAAAAATAGGGACACTCCTCTCTACAGCTGCTGACTTCTACACACCACAGTTGTACTGCTCAAGCTCGCAGATCTACACCCAGTGAACCCAAATAGCTCAAGTAGGAAACTACAATAAATTAACAAACACAGGAGAACGGAGAGAATATACCAGTAGCACCATCCCCAGCCAAAAAAAAAAACTTGGTTAGTAAAGTAATTGGATCTACAATTAAAACAGGAAAACATGGAAAACATGGAAAGACTTCAAAGCAATCCCCAAAGGAAAGAAAAAGAGGAATCACCAGAAAAGGAGTTAGATGAAATTGAAATGAGCAGTCTTTCAGAGAAAGAATTCAGAGTAATGGTTTTAAGGAGGTTTAAACGGATGGAAGACAAATGCACACAACTCAACGACAATATCACACAACTCAATGAGAACTATAGGAGTTGAAAGAGAATGTCACCACCATGAAACCAAGATAAGATGAAGAACGACATAGCTGCAATAAGGAACACAATGGAAGGGCTACACAGTAGACTAGAAGAGGCTGAGGACCGCATCAGTGAATTAGAAGACAAGGTAGGAAAAAACACACAAACACAGCAACAACTGGAAAAAAAGACTTAAAACACAAAAAGATAGTCTAAGGGAGCTTTGGGACAACACAAAACGAAACAACATATGCTTAATTGGGATACCAGAAGGAGTGGAAGAGAAGCAAGAAATAGAAAACTTATTTGAAGAAATAATGACAGAAAATTTTCCTGATATTGGCAAGGAAAAAAATATGAAAGTCCAAGAAGTATAGAGTCCCAAACAAGCTAAACCAAAAAAACAAACAAACAAACAAACAAAAAAAAAGGACACCAAGATACAGGGTAATTAAATTGGTGAACACTAATGACAAAATAAGACTCTTAAAGGCTGCCAGGGAGAGACAGAAAGTTACCTACAAGGGATCTCTTATTAAAATATCAACTAATTTCTCAACAGAAACACACCAAGCCAAAAATGGAAGAAATGCTAAAGGGACTGCTGTAAAAAGAAGAAAAAGAAAGGCAAAAAAAAAAACCACTAAGGAAAAATATGACAACAAACATGAACTTGTCAATAATATCATTAAACGTAAATGGGTTAAATGCACCAATCAAAAGACATGGGTTAGCTGAATGGTTAAGAAAACAGGACCCATACATTTGCTATCTACAAGAGACCCACCTCAGAGCAAAGGATTCACATAGACTGAGTATGAAGGGTTGGAAACGTATTTTTCAGGCAAATAGGAATGAGAGAAAAGCTGGGGTAGCGATACTCATATCTGAAAAAATAGACCTCAAAGGAAAGGCTATAACAAGAGATAATGAAGGTCACTACAAAATACTAAAAGGAGCAGTTCATCAAGAAGATATAACTCTGGTAAATATATATGCACCTAATACAGGAGCTCCTAAATACATAAAAAAAAAAAAAACTCCTGGAGGATATCAAGGGAGAGATTGACAACAATACAATCATAATAGGGGATTTTAATACACCACTGACATCTCCACAAATCCTCTAGACAAAAAAATCCGCAAAGAAACAGCAATTCTAAATAACTCACTAGATCAGATGGACTTAATTGATACCTTCAGAGCATTTCACCCCAAAGCTATGAATATACACTCTTCTCAAGTGCACACAGGACATTTTCAAAAATAGACCACATATTGGGCCACAAGCAAACTCTCCCCAAATTCAAAAAGTTGGAAATTATATCAAGCATTTTCTCAGACCACAATGGCATAAGATTAGAAATAAACCCTACAATAGAAACATTCCAAAAAAATTCAAACTCTTGGAAGTTGAATAGTATGTTTCTAAACAATAATTGGGTTATAAATGAGATCAAAGAAGAAATTAAAAATATTCTGGAGACTAATGACAATAAAAACACAACAGTACAAATGCTATGGGACACAATGAAAGCAGTGCTGATAGGGAAGTTTATAGTTCTACAGGCCTACCTCAAAAAACAGGAAAAAATGGTAATGAATCACCTAACTCAACAATTCAAAGAACTAGAAAGAGAGAGATAAGAAAAACCTACTGTGAGCAGAAGGAAGGAAATAATAATATCAGAGCAGAAATGAATGACATAGAGACCAAAAAAAATGATAAAAAAAATCAACAAAACAAAAAGCTGGTTCTTCGAAAGAATAAACAAGATTGATGAACCTCTAGACAGGCTAATCAAGAAGCAAAGAGAGAGGACCCAAACAAACAAAATCAGAAATGAGAGAGGGGAAATAACTACAGACCCCACAGAAGTACACAGGATTGTTAAAAAATATTATGAACAACTTTATTCTATCAAATTTCACAACTTAAAAAAAAATGGACAGATTCCTAGAAAAACATAACCAAGCAAAATTCACACAGTAAGATTCTTAAAATCTCAACATGCTAACTATGGAAGAAATTGGAGAGTCATCAAAAAGCTTCCAGCAAACAAAAGCCCAGGGCTAGACAGCTTCACAGGGGAATTTTACTAAACATTCACAGAAGAACTAAAACCCATTCTTCTCAGATTATTCCAGAAAATTCAAGAGGAAGGAACACTTCCAAACTCCTTCTATGAAGCAAGCATCAACCTAATACCAAAATCAGATAAGAATAACACAAAGAAAGAGAATTACAGACCAATATCCCTCAATTACATAGATGCCAAAATCTTCAACCAAATTCTAACAAATCGAATCCAGCAGTACGTCTGAAAGATCATACACCATGACCAAGTAGGATTTACCCCAGGGATGCAAGGATGGTACAATAACCCCAAATCAGTAAACATGATACATCACATAAACAAATTGAGAGATAAAAATCACATAGTCATATCAATTGATGCAGAAAAAGCATTCGACAAAATCCAACACCCTTTCTTAATAAAAACTCTCAGCAAGGTGGAAATAGAAGGATCATACCTCAACATAATAAAAGCCATATATGACAAACCCACAGCCAACATCATATTCAATGGGCAAAAACTAAAACCATTTCCACTAAAAACAGGAACAAGACAAGGACACCCACTCTCACCACTCCTATTTAACATAACGCTGGAAGTATTAACCATTGCTATCAGACAAGAAAAAGAAATAAAAAGCATCCAAATAGGAAAAGAAGTAAAACTGTCCTTAGTTGCAGATGATATGATACTGTACATAGAAAAGACACCATTAAAAAATTATTAAAACCTGATTAATGAATTCAGTAATGTAGCAGGATACAAAATTAACACCAAGAAATCTATGGCATTTCTATATACCAATAATGAACTTACAAAAAGAGAGACTAAAACAGCAATCCCATTTACCATCACACCAAAAAAATTTTAAGATACCTAGGAATAAATTTAACTTAGGAGGTAAAAGAACTATACACAGAAAACTATACAACACTAAAAAAAGAGATAGAGGAAGACATAAACAGATGGAAGAATATAGCATGTTCATGAATTGGGAGAATCAATATCATCAAAATGTCCTTTCTACCCAAAGCAATTTATAAATTCATCGCAATCCCCATGAAAATACCAAAGGCATACTTCACAGACCTAGAATGAACTTTCCAAAAATTCATCTGGAATAAAAAAAAGACCCGAATAGGTTCAGCAATCCTTAGAAAGAAGAACAAAGTAGGTGGGATCTCAATGTCAAATTTTAAGTTGTATTACAAAGCCACTGTTCTCAAAACTGCCTGGTACTGGAGCAAGAACAGACACATAGATCAATGGAATAGGACAGAGAACCCAGAAATTGACCCAAACCACTATGCTCAATTAATATTTGATAAAGGAGGCATGAACATACAATGGAGTCAAGACAGTCTGTCTCTTCAACAAATGGTGTTGGGAAAATTGAATGGATACATGTAAAAAAAAATGAAACTAGACCACCAACTTACACTATACATAAAAATAAACTCAAAATGGATAAAGGACTTAAACATAAGATGGGAAACCATAAAAATACCAGAAGAATCCACAGGCAGCAAAATCTCTGACATGGGCAGAAGGAACCTCTTCAACGATACAGTTTCTTGGGTAATGAAAACTAAAGAAAAAATAAACAAATGGAACTACTTCAAAATAAAAAGCTTTTGCACAGCAAAGGAAACCATCAACAAAACAACAAGAAAACCCACTGCATGGGAGAAAATATTTGCCAATGATATCATTATAAGGGTTTAATCTCCAACATTTTCAGGGAACTCATACAATTTCACAAAAAGAATATAAACAACCCAATCAAAAAAATGGGCAATTGATCTAAATAGGCACTTCTCAAAAGAAGATAGAAGGAAGGCCAAGAGACATATGAAAACATGCTCAAAGTCACTAACCATCAGAGAGATGCAAATCAAAACAACAATGCAGTACCATCTCACACCTGTCAGAATAACTATCATTAACAAATCAACAAATGACAAATGTTGGCAAGGATGCTGAGAAAAAAGAACCCTCATGCACTGCTGGTGGCAATGCAGACTAGTGCAACCACTGTGGAGAACAGTATGGAGTCTCCTCAAAAAACTAAAAATGGAACTCCCATTTGACCCAGTGATCCCACCTCTAGGAATATACCCCAAGAAACTAGAAACTCCAATCAGAAAGGATATATGCACCCCTATGTTCACAGCAGCACAATTCACCATAGCTAAGATTTGGGAACAGCCTAAGTGCCCATAAGCAGATGATTGGATTAAAAAACTTTGGTACATTTACACAATGGAATACTAAACTGTGGTAAAAAAGAAAAGCTCCTACCATTTGCAACAATATGGATGGAGATGGAAAGCATTATGCTTAGTGAAAAAAGCCAGGCAGATAAAGATAAATATCACATAATCTCACTCATCTGTGGAATATAATTAATGACATAGACTGATGATCAAGATCAGATCCAGAGAATGAGAAACATCAATCAAAACATCAAACCTCGGGGAAGGTGGGGGTTGGTGGGAATAAGGGGGAGAAATCAACAGAGGGCCTTTTGTACATGCATATGAGCATAATCATTGGGCACAAAAAACAGAGAAGGTGGAGCATGAGAGGGAATCCATACAGTGGTCACCATAACCTTAAGAGAAATTGCTTCATGAGACAAAGATTTTTAAATGAAACTGTAACATGAAAATCACTTTGGAAGGAAATAAAGAGAAGTTTCCTTTAAATGTCATAAGGATTGTAATTGAAAGTCAATATATTTGGTCTCTTGAGCTAAGGTAAGTAATCTGTGCTTTTGCCTCCCTGAAAAAGATTATATAAAGTTACAAAAAGAAATTCACATCCCGTTTGAAATTGAATTGCCATGGCCTAGAGAGCAAAGAATACCCTTACATGATATTATCCTACAATGTCATTTAATTTCTGATATTTCAAAATAGCATATTATACAACTATCCCAAACAAACTTACAAACTAATTCTTTGAATGTTTAGCAGCAATTTAAGAAGAGGACATGAAAGGATTTAATCCCTTTCAGAAGGAATTAAGGCACTGGGAAGGCCCTTGAGCATGCTATACTGGCCTCTTTCCTCTTTTGCCCAGAGGGACCCTCTTCTCACAACCCAAGGTCCCTCAGCTGTAGCCTGAGCTCTCTATTCACGCTGAGGTTGAAGCCTTGAGGTAGCCGGTATAATGGATCTGTCTCTCGCCAAATGGTGTGAGCTGGGCCCTCCCTGGAGAAGGAACCTAAATTCCCTGAGATAAGTGAGCAGTGCCGGGGGCCCCCACCAGCAGGCAAGGAGATCCCCAAGGCAGGTGCTGGGCATGAGGCTACGAGGGTATAAGCTACCATGGAGACAGAACTGAACCTCACAGCACCTTGCTTGGCCCCTGAGGATGACTGGTTAGCCAGAGACAAGTAAGATTTCTCAGGCAAGGAACAACCTAGGACAAGTACAATCACAGAGGGGCCATCAGAAGAGAACTTAGGGGTCAATAGAGGTAGGGCACAGACCCTCACGCCCTCCCCAACCTTGCAGAGGTCTGAACCTTCACCCTTTCTGAGGGAGGTCTCCTGGCCCATGGATACCTCACTTCCCATGTGGCCCAGCTCAGATCAGGGCCCAGGTAACAGATAGAAACATGCCAACAGCAGCTGCCCTATATCTAAATTCAGCCTAGCACTAGGAATGCTCAGTGCCTACTCAAAGCAAATAAACCTTTCCACTAATATATACAGAGTAATCTAAGATCGTTGGTAGAGTATTAAATTTGATGTAAAAGAGTTATCAAGCTTTCAGATTAATTTAAATCGGTGAACTGAAATAAGCGAACACCCAAGAAAATTTAAGTGTATTAGACAAAAAGCTGTTTCTAAAATATTAATTAAAATTTCTATTGATAGCTCATCTCGTGGTAAAATTGCTTAATATGTAATGAACATAAAACAGGCATATTTATATGCAAAAAATTAAAATTTAAAGTTATCAAGATTGCATTAAAAAATTTTACCAAATTCTCCATTAATCAAAAAAAAAAAAAGGGGGAGGGGGAGAGTAGGATAATATCATGTAAGGAAAAATATCTGGCCGAGACTGGTTTGGCTCAGTGGATAGAGCATCGGCTTACAGACTGAAAGGTCCCAGGTTCAATTCTAGTCAGGGGCATGTACCTTGCTTGCGGGCACATCTCCACTGTGGAGCGTGCAGGAGGTGGCTGATCGATGTCACTCATCATTGTTTCTGACTTTCTATCTCTCTCTTTTCCTCTCTGTAAAAAATCATAAAATATATTTTTTAAAAAAATCTGGTAAGTAAATTACATCTAGAAAATTAATTTCCATTTGTAATACTAACAGCAAGACACCTATGAAAAACACACATGGTGTCAAAATAAGCCAAAGGAAAAGCGGGTAAGCAAAAATAAAAAGGACCACAAGTCAATTTTATAGAAAAGATTCCTTTATTAACTCTTGGTAGAGAATATATTTATATACTTTCAGAAAACAACTCCAAGACCAAGTGAACTCCTGCAGTAGAGAGGAATTGATAGGTCTGCGTCAACCAGGAAGGCAAGAGGAGAAACAGTCCAGAGATGGAAGAGGCAGACGATGCAGGACCAAACCAGAGAGGGTCAGACCTATATTGCCACCATTTGTCCACTATCCAGATACCATTGATGACATATACACATAAGGAAGTGTTTGACATTGAAACTGGGACTCAAAGCTATTGGACATTGATATTGGGACTCAAACATTTTTCTTTTGTTCTTGTGGGTTTATTTCTAGCCTACAGGGGCAAGATGTTTTTAAAGACAAGAATCAGAGGGTGGAGGGGAATCAGATGAAGAGACAAAGAAACAATGAACAGACTGTCTTGCTACAGTGGGATGGCAGGGAAGGTTGGCGGGAGGGGCTTCTGGAGATCAATGGAAGGACTTATATGCAAGTGTGTAGGCTTAACCAGTGGATACAGGGCAATGGGTGAGGCGGGGTGGGGGAGGGAGATGGATGAGGGCATGTACTGGGGGGTAGGAAGGGCAATAGGGGAAAAAATACTTTAGAAAAAATAAATAAGTAAAGCTTATTGAAACTTTCTACAGAATACTTTCAATCAGTTTTCTTATAAATGAATTAATTTGTTTTTTCCCCAGTAAGTCTCTTTCTTCTTTGCTTGTAGACAGGTAATTTCCCTCTGACCATGCTCTCCCTAAGTGTGTGAGACAAAATCTCCTTATTCCAAACCAGCATGGGACAAAGAGCAGCAGCAGGCTTTCACTGCAGCTTTCAATGTTAGTTCCTATAGTTTGACTGATAGGAAAATGTACTACCTTTTCTGTTTTAAAATGCATTTCACTGGTATGCAATATACTTTCTCTTCCACAATACACTGTTTATTTCAAAAAGTGGACTAAATTAATTTATATGAAAAAAAAGAAGAAAGTTCTTATACCCATGACAGTACAGTAATCATGGTTTCAGGTGAAATTTGCACACATGAAATTTAGCAATAAATGTATCTGAACGAATCCTTTGTGTAGAAGGAAATGGAGAAAACTTGCTTAGAAAAATATATGGAATTTAATAGAATGAATAGTTTCAACTCTGAAAACTGTTATGACATGACTTCCTGATTTCCATGGTAATAATATAAACCTTAATTATACATAATTGCAAGTCTTGTAATTGGTACCAGAGCATATAACAGTGAGCATAACATACACACAAATATCCTGCTTTCATGGAAACTAAAAAACTAACAAATAATTTAAAAATAAATAGAGTAAGCAAAGGTAATAAACGTTTAAAATCTTCACCAAGAAGTTAGAACTAACACTAGAAATTGACATTTTAAAATTCTGAGTAAATTTCCCTGCTGACAATTATTATGAAAGTCAGTAAATTTCCCTGCTGACAATTAGTATGAAAGCCAGTTTTCCAAATGCATAAGAAGCAGCAAATGTATTCAAAATCAATTAGACCACAGACATTTTATAACACCCAAGCCAAAACTCTGCCCTTTAAGGCTATTTATTAAATATTTAGTACTATTGTCAGTTCTCCCTGCCCCTCTGATTTTTCTCAGAAAATGTTCAAATAGTAATTGAGGATATATTGTTTCCATTTTTCACTATTACCCAGGAAAATAGACTTATTTTATAAAGAGGTAACCTGAGACACAAAATTATCTCGTAATCAGCATGAGAGATTTAAGTTGAACCCATCTTAAATATTGGGACTAGATCATTGAAATCGAATGAAAGTGCTGGCTTAGAGGGCTAGACATGGCATGAGATCCTATCCTGGGGATCTTGTCACCAAATGTGGCATGAAGGTGAAAGAAAAGGATTGATTTTGAAGTAGCATGCATGAATGATCAAAAGCATTGCTTAGACCCCAGGCCAAAGCCAACTTTTTAGCTAGTCCAAAATGGGACATAATGAACCTGACCAATAAGCAACATAAACACCATTTTCAATGTGTCAGCTCTCACCAGCAACTTACTAGAGTTCCATATTTTCTATATTAAAATTTGCTCAAATATATTTAGAAGTTGAAACTTTGAAAGGCAACCAACATAATAAATCATATATCAGAATCCTAAAATTTGTATTTCCAATATGAGTTGTCTTCTTGATGTACAAGAAGGAATATCTGGCCCTGACTCCTGATTATTCCCCCTCTCTCCAATCTGAAAAGTGCTCTGCAACCAACCACCATGAGGAATTTCATGCATAAGAGCTTCGTGGACTTTTACTTCTACAACTGAAGGTTCTGTCTGGAGTTAGACTCATGAGCTAAGTGGATTGCGCTGTTCACTTCATACTTTAATGCTAACCACACTTCCACCCGCAAAGGATCACCAGCTTGCACATACCTGGTGAATGGGTTGCTTATTCCACCCCTGCTCCCCTGGTCTTTTTTGTGACCTGCCATTAGACCTTCCTGTGACAGATGAAAGGTCCTGGGAGGTTGAAGATGGAGAGGGATGTACAAAGAAGCATGAGAGAGATTAGGATATTGAACTGCTTGCAGCAATGAAGTACCATCTAATCAGATTTTATCTTTAACTAGGAACTCTTTGGAGAGTCTTATTTGCTTTGTGGCAATCACGAAACAATTTCACTTATCAGGCCACAGGCATAATAATGAATTTTCTTGTTCTAGAATCTCAATCCTTTTTCTTAGTAGTCAAAGTTGATATATTCTACCACCATACATTTACTTAAAGAAAGAAAAAGAAATGAAAGGAGAAGAGAGGAAGGGAGATAAGGGGAGAAGAAGGGAGTCAGGGAGAGGAAGGGATGGGAAAGGGAGGAGAAGGATGGAGAAGGGGAAGGGAAGAGAAAAAGAAAATAAAGAAAAGAAAAGTGGAGAAAAGAAAATAAAGAAGAGAGAAGGAAAGAAAAAACCCTGCTGACATTTCTTAGCCTGTTTGACCAGCTTCCCTTCCTCCAGGCCACTGCTTTCTCTCCTCAACTCCATGTGGTTGTTGTAGGGTTGCCAATCTAGCTGTAGCATGAACTAGGCCAGTCAGTGGTTTCCCCTGATGTCTAATAAAGTGATGTTGTGTGACAGAACCCTGCTATTTCTTCTGTAATGATATAGACCTAGGCCTGTCTGTGGCTGTCCCCATAAAATGAAGCAAAATTCATCAGAAATGTGAGAAAAAAAGGTTAATATAAAAGAATAATGTGGAAAATTACAGTGACTGGTGAGAGTCACTGGAAACACCAAGGCCATGTTGACCAGGTTATTACATTTGATTTTTTTTTAAAAAACATCTAAAGTAATTTGAGTTGGGATTACTTTTTTCACTGTCTAGATAAAATATCTTGACTAATATTTTTTTGTTGTTTATTTCTCTAAGACATTTGAAATATGAGAATCCATTCAAGAATGCTGAGGAATTATGATACTGAATGGTGCAGATAGTAGGGAATTTAAAGAATGGGGTGGATTGAGTCATCACAGGCAAAATCTAAAAAATATACAAACATTTAAGTCAAGATCCTGTCCAAAGTTAATATGTATGACATTGATGTGCATCAAAATTTAGATTATTGACTTGTGATGAGAAGTATTACTCCGGAATGCTAGGATCTTGGCACTGGGGTTCTTATGTGGCACACTTTGTATGTAGCTACTATGCAAACATTAAATATATGTGACTACTATGGAAACAGTGTGGAGGTACCTCGTAACATTAAAGCTATGTGATCCAGAAAAAAATAAAATCTACACAAATCTATAGAAGCTGATAAGTGGGAATGTACTCTTTTGGTGGGAATGGAACATTTTGACAATAGGGTGGCAGCAAAACTAGGATCACTCACAAAAAATTTCCAAGTTGGCCTGTGTTTCTATTGATCCAACTCACTGGCTGATTCTAGGGATTGTCACTCTTTATAAGCTCCCCATATTAAATCTGACCAATTGTATGGAAATATTTTATAAAACTTAAAAGAGTATATCAAATGGAAAAATTCTGTTGCTGATTGCATGCAGATAAGAGTTGAAATATTTTAGAAATACACAAGACAAAATCTATTCTGGATAAATCTCCTACTTACCAAACAATATTTGCACCTTATTTTTTTATTAGTAGTAGACTGATGAGTATTACACATGGAAAACTATATGTGTATATTTCTTGACTTTAGTTTTGCTTTGAATTTTCTAGATAATCTCCTGAGTTTAGTTAGGAATCTCAATTTCAGTGAGAAGTTAGAAAGATATGTATATTAAAACCAGTATTTCTTTGTGTATTTTTCAACCACAACACTGTTATTGCTAGTAGGGACAGAACATGTTTCAGATTCCATATATGTTGCATTTTATAAAAATATTCATTACAACATTTTGTGAAATTTTATTATTATATTTTAGATGAATTTATTGACTTATGTATGATCTTATTTTCACTATTTTTTCTCTAACAATTCTTGTTCATGTATTTTTTTTTTCAGATTAGCACCTCTTCCTCATAGCAAAGAGCAGAAAATGCAGATATAGGCATTCACAGCATCATTCAATGGTTCAGATATCTCTCTCTGCATCTTGAAAACGCTAGCATTGACATGTCTGGTAGAGAATTTATAAAACAGGTAATGTTTGTATTTATTCATGAGAAGAAAAATGATAGGAAACATAGCCTGCTAAATTGATTTTCTTTTCTTCAAAAAGAAATGACAAAAGTCCCATTGCTAGTGTCCTAAAAGAATTCTTATTTCTTAAGGAGACCTATAGAAATAAAACTTATTGAACCATTTTCTTTGCTGTAGTCAGGAAAGAGGATATTCAACTAAAACATAAGCAGTGTTGTTCAATAGTTAGAGCAACAGCCCATGCACTGATGGGGCGTGGGTTTGATTCTGCGTCAAGGACATCAACCTGGGTTTCAGGTTTGGCCCTAGCCGTGGTTGGGGCACATATAGGAAGCAATCAACTAATATGTCTTTCTCACATCAATGTTTCTTTATCCTCTCTCCCCCTCTATCCCTCCTTTTCACTCTCTACAAATCTAAGAAAAAAATATCTTCAGGTGAGGATTAAAAAAACAACAAACACACACACACACAAACAAACAAACAAAAAACAACTTAAGCAGTAACAGAAATAAAAACCAAGCATTATATTTAAATTGGATATTTTGTCAAATATGTTTCAAAAGACACTTTCATTTATTTATTGATTAAATTGTTTTTTTAAATACATAGAAAAAATGCAAGGCAGTATACAGCTTTCTGACTATTTGAAAACTGAGCACACTTCTGTAACTATTCCTCAGATCAAAAAGATAGAATATTACCATAACCAGAAGTCCTCATTCCTTAAAGGCACTGTTCATTCCTGCAAGGGTTCCCTGGTTTCTTACACTTTTTATTAATGTCACTTGTCTTTGATATCTCTCTCTCTCTCTCTCTCTCTCTCTCTCTCTCTCTCTCTCTCTCTCTCTCTCTCCCTCCCTCCCTCCCTCCCTCTTTTCATACAGCATGAACTCTTTGTATCTGGCTTCTTTCATTTACCATAATGTTTATAACACTTATTTATTTTGTCTTATGTAATTTTCAATCTTGCTCCCAGGTGACATTTAGCAATGTCCAGAGAAAATTTTGATTGTCACAGTTGAGGGAGGGATGCTATGGCATCTGGTGTATTGTGAGCAGGAATGCTACTATACATTTTACCACATACATGATAGCCTCACAAAACAAATAATCATCTCACCTAATCATCTAGGGGTTACACTGAGAAAACATACTGTAACTAACTCTTCCCAGGAGTTAATTAACCCCAATTTATTTACCCATTTTCCACTGATAAGGACATGAGCAATTTCCAGATTGGAAATCTGTATTATGAATAAAACTGTTATGAGACTTTATTATGTGTGTTTTGGTGATCATATGAATGTACTTCTGTTGGATCTATGTTTAGAATTTAGTGGTCATTCAATATTATTAATTGAGCACATGTGTTGGGATATAGCAATGAAAAAATTTGAAGAGAAAAAGGTAACTCCATAAAATTTGTACCCCGATAGAAAGACACATTCAACAAAATCTATAATAATAAAAACATAACATGCTAATCTGACCAGACATACTTCTAGATGAAGCCGGGGCTGTGAGGGAAGCCTGGGTCCCAGGTGTCAGAGGGAAGCCAGTGCCAGCAGTAGGGGAAGGAAGATCTCCTCTTGAATGAATTTCTTGCATTAGCCTCTAATAAATAATAAAATAGTGTATGGTATGGTAGTTATAAAAGTTAGTGAAAAATTAATTAGGAAAAGAATAGATTTGGTCAGAAGTGAGGGTGGTTGTAATTGATACAATGTTTCCAGAAAAAGAATTGCTGAAACCAATCAGTATTAAATGTTCACTGGTAAGATTGAGTGGTGATGTGTATAAAAGACAAAAGCACCTTAGAGAGGGTGAATCTCAAGTCCAAAGCCCCAGACATGGGGAAAGTTCTGGAATGTTTAGAGGAGTAGAAAGGACAACAAGGTGGCCAAGTTGTTGAAGGAAATTAAAAAGTACTGCTCTAATGAACACACACATTATAAGAAATAAAAACAGTTTTGCTGATATGAATAACGTTTTACTAGTCTGAGTAGAAGATCAAAACAGCCACAACATTCTTTTAAACCAAAGTGTAGTCCAAAAGAAAGCCCTATCTTCAACTCCATGAAGATGGAGCGAAGTTAAGAAGCTGCTGAAGAAAAGTTTTAAACTAAAAGAGGTTAGTTTATAGGTTTAAGGAAAGAAGCCATCTCTATAACATAAAAGTGGAAGAAGGGGAGCCAGGCCTGTGTGGCTCAGTAGTTGAGTATGGACTATGAACTAGGAAGCCATTGTTCAATTCCCC
>PVJN01042849.1:0-18070 GCA_004026805.1 Lasiurus borealis | reverse complement strand
GGGGGGGGGGAGAAGGGAGGGTGGGGATTCTGACAATGCTTTCTCAAAGGTGTGCAGAGGCTCCTCGGTGATTTGGTGCAATCCTAACTCTGCAGCTTTATTCAGAGCTTCTGGGGGGCTGTCCTGGGCTCTGAAGCCATAACAGGGGGGAATGAGATTTTGTTATTGTAGGAAGAGGGGATGGTGGATACTTTTTTTTCTCCCTTATTAAATGAAGAAGAAAAAGTGAAACAAAATCCCAAGTCCCATTTGCACCATTTAAATAAAAGTTTTCTCCAACCACAAAAAAAGACATTTGGGAGAAAATAGGGGAAACTGAATAAGGACTAGCTCTCAAATGTCAGAAAATGAGTAATATTTTTTAATATGTTTTTTTTATTGATTTCAGAGAGGAAGAGAGAGGGAGTTGAAAACATCAATGATGAGGAAAAAATTATTGGTTGGCTGCCTCCTGCATGCCCCCTACTGGAGATTGAGCCTGAAACCCCAGCCCTGACTGGGAATCTAACTGTGACCTCCTGATGCATAGGTCGAATGACCACTGAGCAATACCAGCAGGTGAAAATGAGTGATATTTTTAGGAGGGATAATGTCACTGTGATCATGAAGGAAAACATGCTATTTTAAGAGATATGCACTGAAAGGGTAAAGTATTATGATGTCCACAACTTATTTCCAGCACAGATGGAAAATATACATATAGAAATAAGGCTAATGTGTTAAATATTAGCAATAGGCAAATTCAGAGAGTGGGTACATGAGCAGTCACTGAACCAGGAGCTCAAGGTCTGTCTTTCCTTGGAAATGTTTATGGTTGCAAGTAAAGGACAAGGGTTGAACGTTTAGCACTCTTTACTTACCAAACAAGAGGTTTAGAAGGTGACAAGTCAGGGCTGGTTCAGCGACCCAGTGATGCCATCCAGAGCCTGGCTAACTCTGCCATCTGCCTGTCCCCCCAGCTCATGGGCCTCTAAAGCTGTCAGTTCATGATTGTGAGGCAGGAGCGGTGGCTCTGGGCATCACGGCCACAGTCAAAGGCAAGGGGGTGGGTGAGCCCAGTGCCGTCCTCTCCCACTCGCCTCTTTTCTCAGAAAGCAGAATCTTTCCCAGAAGCCCTCAGGAGACGTTTGCTTAAACAGCAGTGGTTAGAACAGTCAGAGGTCAGTGCTAGCCGCAGGGAGTCTGGCAAATGGCGTCAGATGTGATTCATCCCCTCGGGCTGTGGGTGCACTGACTCTGAACAACACTGATGTTCTGTTAACCAGAAAAAGGCACAAATGGTAGCTACTTCCCACTGGCTAAACAGATGCCCCTTTTTTCTTTTTTAAATATATTTTATTGCTTTTTTACAGAGAGGAAGGGAGAGGGATAGAGAGCTAGAAACATCGTTGAGAGAGAAACATCAATCAGCTGCCTCCTGCACACCTCCTACTGGGGATGTGCCCGCAACCAAAGTACATGCCCTTGACTGGAATTGAACCTGGGACCCTTGGGTCTGCAGACTGATGCTCCATCCACTGAGTCAAACCGATCAGGGCAATTTTCCCCTTTCTTGAAACAATATCTGCTATTTAGTAACATTTATCATTTGTATGTATGTGTTTTAGGAGCAACTTTGATCTATCTCGTGACCCCAAGATTTTTGACTTATGTAAGCTGTGCCTTGTCCATATGGGTAAGATGAATCAAAATGAAAGTGATATATTTTGGACGGTTAGGAGAAGTGTAATAGACAATTAGAATGTCTCAAAATAATGAATGCAAAAGAAGTGCTTTTGAATGACCAGTGATAGCACAAGTAGGAAAAAAAGCACATACAACAAATACGTACAAGAAACAACCGTAACAAACAATTTTAAAATAAATACCATGCAACCACCACTCAAGTCAGAAACTAGGACGTACCAGGACCCAGGAAGTCCCTGGTGGAGCCCTTTCTCCATCACACCCCTCCTCAGCCAAGCGAGGCGCCATGAACCTCACTCTATGGCACCCCCATCCTTGCTTTTCTTTATAACGTGCTGCCAGTGGATAGGCATCCCCGAATGATATGATTTAGTTTCGTTTCACTTAGTCCAGGTCTGGTCTGCGCTTTCTAGAAATGAAGTCCTAACTTACGTCTTCTCTTGTCTTGCTTCTTTTACTCAACACTGTGTTGGTAATTCCCCTGTTGTTGCACTCTGGTTTCAGAGTTTCTATTGCTGGGCAGTATTTCATTGGATAAAATACCACCATTTATTTTATTAGTTTTCTCAAAGAGCCAGATTTTGGCTTTATTAAGCCTTTCTAAAGCACCTTCATTTTTCTAGTTCATTTATTTCTGCTCCTACTGTTGTTATTACTTTTCCTCTGTTTCCTTTGGGTTTAATTTGCTGTTCCTTTTTTAACTTCTCCACAGACACTCAGCTCCTATCTATATGGATTCGGACTTTCTCTTCTAATATACATATTTGAGACTATAAATTTCTCTGTAAGCAGAACTTCAGCTGTATCTATAAAGTGTTGATCTGCTTTGCTAAAAATGTTTTATAATTTCCATTATGATTGACAGTTTGACCTCTGAATTATTTAGAAATGTATTCCTTAATTTACAAACATATAAAGGATTTCTGAATTTTTTTCTTACTTGCCTTCTTCAAGAAGATGTGGCACTTTTTCATATCTGTGTTCCTGATAGGATTGTATGGACACAACGTTCTCTTACCAGCAGTGTTTGGCCTAATGATCTGTACTAATATTTGGGGTCTTGCCAAAACCAGTTTGGCTCAGTGGATAGAGCGTTGGCCTGTGGACTGAAAGGTCCCAGGTTCAATTCCAGTCAAGGGCATGTACCTTGGTTGTGGGCACATCCCCAGTGCGGGGCGTGCAGGAGGCAGCTGATTGATGTCTCTCTCTCATCGATGTTTCTAACTCTCTATACCTCTTCCTTCCTCTCTGTAAAAAATCAGTAAAATATTTGGGGTCTTAATTGGTGATTGGATTGACAGGAAACCAAGAAATAGAGGTAATACTCTTTTCTATGGCATATACAACAATGTGGTGAATTATGAGCTCACTCTTGGTTTATTTAGTGAAATGAAATTCAAATCTGAACATAAGAGCAACAGAGCACAGCTTTTAAAAACTGGAAATAGACTTATTCAGCTTTGTGTCATTCTCTGGTACTACGTGTTAAAGTAGTGTTTCCATTCTTTCCCATCACAGATTTTTAATATCAAATTCCTGATTTTAAAAAAAGTTCTGGTATTACCTATGTACAAGATACTCGTGTCATTTTTCGTAAAGGCCATTTCTAGGTGTCAGAGATATCTTTGTACCACGTAATCTGTCTAGACTAGGGATTAATGTCTGGAGACGTATTTAATCCAATGTAGATCTCTTTTTAGCATTCGGCTCTACTATCTTTGCAACCCTCCTTTCTCCAGGGAGAATGTAAAATTTCCCACGTTTTTTCCTTCTCTTCTGATGATTAGTGAACCTGATTGTTTTCTGTGCAGAGAGAAGACTTGGAAAAAGGCATTCTCTGAAGCCACACCCTCCGGAAGGCTAACTGACTTAGAGTGTGGAGTATTGGTTCTTAGGTCGTATTGATAACTTTAATCACCAATCAACCTGAGAAGCGTGTGATAGAGCAGTAGAAAACTGTAATTCTTTCACTTTTCTAGTATCCTGCTTTTCATGCCCTCTTTCTCTCAAAGTCTGTTTTCATTTACTTACAAAGCCCAGCTTTTCCCCCTCTTTTCCTTACAAAGCTTTGCCCCCAGGGAGTTGCTGATAGAAGCAAGAACGTGTTTGGCACAGCAATTTGGTCCAATGCAGTTACTCTCCTCAAACAGTTGCAACCTGAGTCTTAAAACCAAGAGTAAATAATGTCTCCATCCACAGTTGCTAATGCCTCGCGCTTCCCTCAATGCCTGGCTGTGTTGTCCTGCTGCTGGTGTTCTCCCACAGCGGGGAGATGATGCAGACCCGACCTGGCTGGTCCACTGTGAGTGTCCCCACGTCCCTCTTGCTCCACCAGAGTGGAGGTCGGAGGCGAGGCCAGAGTGCCCGTCAGTGACTCAGCTCTGCGCGGCCCTGCTTGCTGGTTTTGGGTCTGGCCAGTCTTTGCCACTGTTCTCACCCCTCATTTGTGAATCAGAGCCCAAATTCCGCAGACATGAGGTCAGTAGAATAGCAGAGTCTCTGTCTGCAAAGCACAAATTAGCATCGGATCTGGGGCCGATGGGGTGGGAGGAAGAAAACGCTTAGAATCACAGCAATAACGCTGGGCTCCAAACCTACATTGAGCCTCTTTCTCTCCGAGGTTTTGTGTTTGTTTAGCTGGTCCTCGGGCTGCCAGATAAGTAACTGCGTGTACCCCACGGGCTGAGGAAGTCTGTTCTGGGTGCCAAGCTGCCTCTGCCCTCCTTCTGCAGGTGGCCTGCTGCGCGGCTGTGATTTCCCTGGTGGCCCTGGCAAACCTGACCAGCACGCGCTGACCATCACCATCCAGAGGGGCGGGACAGTGAGCCTCCCAGGTGACAACAGAGGCCAGCGGGCCGGTGAGCTGTGCCACCCTGGGCATCACGGGTCTTCAGGGCCAGGAAGTAGGCCTGGCTCAGGGAGCACAGTTGATGAGCCAGCCAATCAGGTCTCTGAGAGCGGCAGCCTATACGAGAGAGTACAGTGGTACCTCGAGATACGAGTTTAATTCGTTCCGTAACCTTGAGGCGTGGGAAACTATGAGACGCTTGAGTCGTGGTAAACTGGTGGGTCGTGTGCAGCCGGCCGATCCTCGCGATTACTCCTATCTCAAATGTTGCTCGTATTTCAAAGCAAAAATCACTCCCTAGCTCGCTCATATCTCAAAAATCTCGTATGTTAGGGCACTTGTATCTCGAGGTACCACTGTACTTGGAGTCAAACAGGCCTAGATTTGCATCCAGCTAAAACCAGCTGTGGCTCGTACCAGCCGCTTGTCTGGACTTCACTTTCCTCATCTGTGCAATGGGAGAAATAATGACCACTCCCTTCCCCCTCCGCCAGCCCAGCTGGGGTGGGTAAAGCCCTTGGCACGATATTTGCACACAGGAAGCACATAAGAAAGGGATGACGCTGTTATCAAAGGGATATATAAATGGTACTTTGAGGAACGAAGCCCCTCAGCATACATCATGGAGGTTCCTTGGCCAGTTTAGACCGAGAAAAGAAGTGCACTAGAAGCATTCTCAAATTCTGGCCAGTGATAAGCTTCCACCCTCCCCCCGCACCACCAAATTCAACCCCAAATGTGACTGCTGATCTTCACTTGTGTGACAGCGAGAGGCAGCATTATTTTCAGGAATGGAGCTAAATGGAGGAATCTGGCATCTTCTTTGTCTTTTCTTCGTTTATAAAACATGGATTGGCCGAGACCAGTTTGGCTCAGTGGATAGAGCGTTGGCTTGCGGACTGAAAGGTCCTGGGTTCGATTCCGGTCGGGGGCATGTACCTTGCTTGCGGGCACATCTCCAGTGTGGGGCGTGCAGGAGGCGGCTGATTGATGTCTCTCTATCATCGACTTTCTATCTCTCTCCCTTCCTCTCTGTAAAAAATTAGTAAAATATATTAAAAAAAAACACAAACAAACAAACCTGGATCGTCCACACTGCGATGTGTTCAGGTTGCCAGCTTCAAGCTGGAGTCGTGGCCTGGCCTGCACGGGGGCAGTGGTCCCTTCCGCTAGGAAACGCTCGTGAGCGCTGAGAGCCGAGATAAAGAGAGCTATTCTGGGGGAGGCTATTAAGATGTACTTCTTACAAAGCCCCTTATAATCATGCTTTCTTCTAAACGGCGCTGCTTCGGCTGTAATGTGGTTTAAATAACACCGTCCAAAATAAACCAGCCCTGTGGTTAGGAGCCGGTGACGCGGCGTTGAAAGTGCCCTCGGTCTCTGTGGAAAAGAAAATCTTCCGAGTCTCTGGGAATTCATCTCACAGAAGCCTAAAATAAAGCACAGGTTCTGGTTTGAGCTTCATTATAATTTTTAAAATGATCTTGTAACTATAGTCTTCAGTTATGGTAGGAGAGTTAAGAGGACAAGCTTTGGAGTCACACTGCCTGGGTTTCAACCTCAGCTTCTTCTTTTCCCTTCTCTGTGACCTTGAGCAAATAACTTCATTTCTTTGTGCCTCAGTTTCCTAACCTGTAAAGGGGAGACACCATCAACTTCTTGGAGTTGTGAGGATTAAGTGAGACAAATGTATGTAGGAGGCTTAGAACTCTGCCTGGCAGAGTAAGTACTCAGCCGATTCTGTCCTTTTCTTCCATTCCGTCAACATGCTGGTCATAATCGTTGGTATTATTGTAGTTGTTAAGACAGTATGGTGTGCCGAAACTGGTTTGGCTCAGTGGATAGAGCATTGGTCTGCGGACTGAAGGGTCTCAGGTTCGATTCCGGTCAAGGGCATGTACCTTGGTTGCGGGCACATCCCCAGTGAAGGGCATACAAGAGGCAGCTGATTGATGTCGCTCTCTCATCGATGTTTCTAACTCTCTATCCCTCTCCCTTCATCTCTGTAAGGAATCAATAAAATATATTAAAAAAAAAAAAAGACAGTACGGGGTGATAGAAAAAGAGTGCTGAGCCAGGAGTTGAAATAATTAGCTCCACAAAACCTAGCGTCTCCAGTCCTCCGCGTACCCATCTGTTAATTGTTCAGATTCCCACAACTGATCCTAAAAGCCTTTTCCAGGTAGAACATCCCATGACTGACTCCTCTAGCGTCAGACTGAAAGGAATCTTACTTGTTTCCGCCATTGTTCACCCAGCGCACGGGTGGCCAAGCCAGCAGATGCACGTCACTTCCCAGGAGGAGGATGGAAGCCCAATGCCTCGCGATGTTTCCTCCCTCTCCCGGACAGGGATGAATGGGGTGGTCCGGCGGCTGGACCGGTTGATCAATGCATTTGCTCCCCTGTCTGTGGGCCAGGCGTTGACACGGGCATCTCATGTGATCGGTGGTGGTTTCGTTTTTGGATGGAACTTGGTTTCACTTCTTTTGTAGCGTTCCTGTTCTGTCCAGGGTTTACCAGTGAGTCCCCCAGCCGGCTGTAACATCCCAGCCACAGGCAGGCGGGCCTTCCTCGAGAGGCTACAGGAGGCGGTGGACATTCCCGGTAAGGAACTTCAGAGATGGCTTCGGTTCTTTGTTTTCTCCTTATATCCGTGTCCCGTGTCTTCTTTCCAGTGCTTGTGTCTGAGCATAATCTCAACTGGAGAACAAACACATTACAATTTTTTTTTTGGTAAAAAAAGGTGCATTGATGCATGTGTTACCACCGATGGTAACACTCTGTCTTTGAGAGGCCCCAGTGGGCAGAGCTCCGAATTCTCCCCCCAGGGGCCGAGGAAACCGGGGTGTTTCTCCACCGAGTCTGTCACTCGTCAGCCGAAGGTGGTTCACAGGGACATTGACCTCTGTGCACGTTCAGCCTGCGCGTGTGTCCCTGTGGCTATAGAGGCCCCCTGGCCTCTGAGACGCTGGTGCCGGGAGAGGAAGCACTGGCGCACACAGGCCTTGTCCCATAAGCAGCAGGTGGGGTGGAAATGAGCTGAGGGTGTTTGGACAGGGCACTGACATAACATTTATTTGGATTTTATTTTAGGTGAAATGGACCCTTGGGAAGCCACTGATGGATTCTTAAAAAAAAAAAAACCACCCTGAAACTTTGGCCCTAGCTGACTTGGCTCAGTGGATAGAGCATCGGCCTGTACACTGAAGGGTCCCAGGTTCGATTCTGGTCAAGGGCATATGCCTGGATTGTGGGCACAATCTCCATTAGGGGGTGTGCAGGAGGCAGCCAATCAGTGATTCTCTCTCATCATTAATGTATCTCTCTCTCTCTCTCTCCCTCTCCATTCCTCTCTGAAACCAATTAAAAAAAAAAAAAGATATGGGTAGAGTGGGAAATGTGGTGGTGGTGGTGGGGGGGGAAAGAGTGGATCAAAAACCAAGATGTAAGGAGATATATGTACTCCTATATGTAATACTTTAAACAATAAAGGACAAAACACACACACACACAAAACCAAGGATGTCTTCCTCCCTCCTTCAGCAAGCATCCTGTGTACGCTCCGGCGGGCCTCACACTGCTCCAGGCACCCGCTCCAGCAGCCCCTTCCCTCTGGGGGCTCGGAGCTTCCCCTTCTCACCTCTGGGGCCACAGCGGTGGGAGCATGGGGTTGGGGATACATTTCTGATTTCTCCATGGAGACTAGAGCCGCTTAGTCCACAGGAGCTTTGGAATGTTGCAAAGGAAAATGCAAGTTTGTAGGTCCAATTTAAGGTTATAAAACCATGGGTTGACCTGGGAATCTTATTTCTCTGATATCATAAAGATGCATAACTTTTAGACATTGGAAGGGAGAGGGAGAGAGTCAGAGAGAGAAACATTGATGTGAGAGAGACATTGGTTGATTGCCTCCTGCACATGAATGGAATATGAGCCTGCCACCAAGGTACATGCCCTTGACTAGAATCGAACCTGGGACTCTTCAGTATGAGGGCTGACGCTCTATCCACTGAGACAAACTGGCTAGGGCAGAAACTGTGTTCTTAATCCCAAATAGCTGAGCTAGAAACCTGTACTTTCATATGGAGATTATGTTAAGTGGGAGGATTGTTTTTATTGAGGTATCTGGGTTGCACTTTCAGCTCTTAATTGTATGAACAACTGAGAATAGATTAGCCATTTAAGATTTATGCAATCCACATTATATGATGATAATCAAATATTTAGTTCAAAAGGAAGAAAAATAAGTCCACTAGTGACTCTTGTCTCCCTGACACAAAGGCAAGGATCACATTTGGGAAATGTGAGATTTCATCATCAATGGCTGCAACCGGGAAAGGATTCTAGAGGCACAGGACACTAAAGAGGGAGACAGCTCCGGACGTGGAGCCAGGCAATGCTGCCAATGCTGAAGAGGTACTTAAGGTCTCCGTGGCCCTGGTCCCTTCCTTCTCGGTGGGAAGGGATAGCGGTGATGATGCCTACCCATCAGAGAGGTCCTGGTGATGCACTGGTTAGTTCCTGTGGGCAGCGTGGTCCACAGGGGCTACTTGTTAAACATGAATATTACCTCTCATGTTGAGTCATCATCACCATTCGGCGTTTTCACCAGCATTGCTGCGTAAGGGTGGAGTGGGGGGGGGGGCAGGGAGACAGACAGAGCTGAGTGGAACAGATGCTGAGCGGCTCCCACACACCCAGGGCCAGCAAGGTGCCCTTTACGATTTGAATTACAAATGACCTGGGGGTTGGCAGTGAGCTGCTGAAATCATGCATGTTGAAAGCACCCGTGTCCAGAGCGCATCGTGCCCTGGTCCGTGTGGTTAGCACGCTGGGCCCGGTGGCCGTGACTTCCGTCCTCTCACCTGGACCAGTAGCCTGTGGCCTGCCTTGGTGTCCACCAGGTCTCCCGAGCACAGGGCTCCTCTAGGCATTTGCCCAGTAAACACTGGTTTCCATTCTGATGGAAACCAAGTCACAGAACTTTGGCTACAGAACAGTTTGGAATATTGCTTATAAGTCGCTTTGCTTTCCAGAATCCAAGAGCTGGAACTCTTAGTGCTGCTGATTTAGAAATAATTCTGTCACTGCATAATTAGCCCTCAGTTCTCTGGGCGCTTTGCATTGTTCGGCTGCAGCCAGTCCCGAATATGCCTAACTCTGGCAGCACTGCATGCTCAGGACCAGGCATGGGGTTCACAGACAGGCTATGTGGGGCGAGGCCTTCGGCAGGCCAAGCCCTGAGAGACGTAGTGGACGTGCCAGGGTGTCAGGACAGCCCGGAAGGATGCGTGGTGTGGCCCGGCCAGGCAGCAGCCCTCTGGAAAACTAGCCTGGCCAGTGCCGCAAAGGCAGACCCTGGAGGACATGGCGTATCTGCTCCCCTTATTTCTTTCTTTCTTCTAATTTTATTGATTTTCAGAGAGAGGGAGATAGCAAACATCAATGATGAGAATCATTGATTGGCTGCCTCCTGCACGCCCACTAGGGATCAAGCCCACAACCTGGGCACGTGTCCTGGCTGGTAATTGAACTGTGACCTCCTGGTACATAGGTTGATGCTCAACCACTGAGCCACATTGGCCGGGCTCCACATAATTCTTGAGTCCAGAGTTTAACCAAGGGATCAGGACAGAAAGTAGAAGAGGATTCTAAAGGACCAGAGCTGGACCATAGGAATCCAGAAGGCCAGCAGCTGGGAGCCGGTGCCCATTGGCGGCAGGCACCACAATCCCGGGGAAGATGCTGTCACTCCAGGACAACACTGTCATCAGCACGGCTGGCTACTGCCCTAACGGGTGTTGGTGTGGCAGGTCCAGAGGCTGCCTCTGGAGCGTAGTGGCACTTAGCCTTTGTGTGTGGAAGTTGTGAGGTCGAGGGAGGGAGGAGGCCGATTCCTTACCTGCTAACCCAGGAGTGAAGAGGAAAACTCTGGAACTGGAACTGGATTTGAAACTGTTTCCTAATTGTGTTTGGAATGAACTGGAAGCCACAAATAAATACCTCCAAAATGAAGTCTTTGTTACCTAGTGACGATGGTGGTAATGGTGATTCACTAAGATAATTATAATGCCACAAATTAAGACAGTGCCTACATGTACAGATGGCCATGCTACACTCTTCACTATCTTCTACCATGGAATCCTCCATCAAGACAGTGCTCTTACATATTTCCATTTTGCAGATGAGGAAATGGAGCAACAGAAAAGTTCGTTTAGACATTACAGTGCAAAGGCCGGAATTCTCAGTCTCTGCTACCTGTTTCACATCTATTTTGCCCCCTCTGCTGCTGCCCTGCAGGACTCTGGTCCTTTGACCTCACTGTGACCCAGCTTCTTCAAGAGAACATTCCAGAAATGGAGCAAGGGACCGAGAATAGCATGCCGTGCTCCCTGAACTACCTCATGGGCCTCATCCATGTCATCTTCAAGTTGGCCCCGTGGCCACAGCAGCTTGGCATGCTGGTCTTCATGCCCACAGGGAACGTGATGTAATTTCTTTACACAAAGTACAAGATTAAAAATGCCCACTCAGCAGAGAGGAAAGATGCTTCCACCCGAGAGGCAAGCAGCATCTCTGGCTGCTCAGAGGTCCAGGAACACCGGGCCCTGTCTCTTTGTTTCCAGTGATTTCCCTGCATTGCTCCTGGGGCCTGCCTTGTCCTCTTGCTACACTGGGGAGCAATTGTGTGTCCGGTCACCTTTAGCCAATAACACCGGCTGTATTCAGTGCGTGTTTGCAGCGATGGACACCAGCCAGGACTTGAACAGGGTCTGACTCACCGCGTGCCCATGAGCTGAACTCTGATTCCTGCACACAACCTGAAGGGTTTAATTTTTTGCCAACACCACTCACTGTTTCGAGGTTTTTATTGCTCTTTGGGTTCTAAAATTAGAAGCTTTGGGTCAAGAGCGGTGGAGCTCGGTCCCAGGTCCTTGGGAGTGGGTTCATGTCCAATAGTTGGTTTGTGAACGTGCCTCTGGTATGCCCCCAACGAGCACGGAAGCTGCTTGTTGAAGGAGAATATTTGGGTGGTTTCTGGACTCGGGCCAGGACCGGGGTGTGGCAGTCCGCAGTGGACCTGGCCAAGCTTTGCCTTAGCCAAGACCTCTAGTGTGACCAGTTCTGACGAAGAAAAACACGAGTTTTTGAGGAGCAAATTCTGAGTTTCTGGCCACTTATCAAGTCAACACAAAAACTAGTGTGTGAGGAGCCTGGAAGAAAATCCCTGTAGCTCTTCACCTGAAGCCAGGGCTGCTGCTCTGTAACTGCTGGTACAGAAGCGGGGACACAGGCCCCCGTGCAGAGCACCTTTCTGCATGTGGAGAAGTCACATTTGGGGATAGAGGTGGAGGGTACAAGACAGCTGGCTCCTTGCAGTCCAGATAGACTCCACTTAGGGCAGTGGTTCTCAACCTTTCTAATGCCGTGACCACCATTTAATACAGTTCCTCGTGTTGTGGTGAATCGTAATGTAAATATCTGTGTTTTCTGATGGTCTTAGGCGACCCTGCTAGTGGTTCTCAGCCTGTGGGTCACTGCTGTAGAGCCTAAGACCATCGGAAAACAGGTCATGACCCACAGGTTGAGCACCGCTGACTCAGGGGGTCTTCTAGTCATGGTTGCATAGTCTCTAAGGATAAATCCCCTTATCACAAACATTGCAATCGGAACTTTTCAGTTTATGAATACCAAGTAAGTTTTGGAAAGACAATCCTTTATGAATACAAAACAACAAGCCTTTCAAACTCATCTCTGGCTGTTTGTCTGCTCAATCTCAACATGGCTTTGCTCTCCAGAGGCGGTATTTACCTGACTCTGGCCTGACCATCAGCAGAGGAGGTCCAGCCTCTGGGCTCACTGACCAACTGACCGGACTGTACAGTCAAAGCATGTCTCCCGTCTCTAGACCCCTTTCATTATCTGGATAATCTTCTCTGCTCTGCTTCTCCCTTCAAGGTATTTGAGATCATGAAGGGGGAGAGGGCATCTTCTCATTTGGGTCCTAAGGAGCCTGGAATGCAGATGGCCCTGCCCCTTCCCCCTCCTGCATTTAAAGCTTCAGGCGCTCAATGGCAAACCTGCCAACTGGCCCTCTTCTCTGGCTCCCAGAAGCCAAGAGCACAAGGTCAAATGGCTTGTTCTACACAGTCCTGCTCTCTCCTGGCCAAGCTCACCCCCTCTTCCAATTATTTTACTGTCTGCTATCTGTTTAAGCCACCTCAAGTTATCCTGGAAATATACCGGTGTTGTGTAAATAGCTATTTATAGTCTTTTCAGTTTGTTCTAACAGTTGAGTCTTTCAGTTATTGATCCAGAAATTATTACTAAGTGAAATTATTCCTTAAAACAAAAAATTCTTCTAATCAGCTTCATCTTACACGGTCATGTGGTTAAGTCGCATTGCACAATCTCCATCCCAGAACTTAACACACAGGGAAAACAGCAAATATTCCCCGAATCATGTATTTTAAGGTTTTAGGAATCTCAAAGAACATACCTTCGTCTGGAATAGTCACTTTGAACTGCAAAGATTAGCTTGCTTTTAAGAAACAAGAACTACTTGTTCTCGGGGCTCAGGCACTCCGTGGAGGCCGCCAGAAACCGGGGATGCCCCTTCTGAAATCAGATTAACGCAACGTGCATACCTGAACTGGCGTAGCAACATTGCGACTGTGATCCCGGGCAAGTCGCATCTGGGGAGATTAGTGACTGGAGCTCAACTTTTCAGCAAAACCATAACCGTGAGCATAACACTGTTATTTCAATCCCATTTTCTTTTATAGTCTCTTCGTGCCCACGCATCTCCCCTGGAATTAATAAATCCTCTTTGAAAGCATTTCATTCAAGTCAATTCGCTTCGTTTCTCTGGGCCCTCGAGCACAAAGGAACGGCCTGGACCTGTAAGTTATGCTGGCATCTTCCCACGCCTGCTTTTGCCCTGCTAACACGCAGGCATGTGCTGTGCCAGAGGGCAAGCTGGCTGCAGAACACACGTGGGAATGGCTGCACTCCTCATCCCGGTTTCTCTGGTGATGCCAGGCTACACAACCAAGACACAGGACAACTGTCTCTGAGATGGAACAGGGACTGCACCCAACCTGGAACCATAAGCGGACATCTGAAGGGCACAGCTTGCTCCTACGGGTAAGGTGGCACAATGCAGCTGCTGAAACACCCTTAGCCCCGGGGGTAGGCCTCAACGGCACTGCAGTTAGAGCTACTTACCGGAGCTGTGGCTCACAACCGGTTCATGGCCCATCCCTCAATCCCTCCTTTTAAAAGCATCTTTGAATATCCCCCGAGAAAAAGGGCAAGTTCAGACAGATTCTCCCAGGACCAAACCTTGCAGCTGGCTTATCCATTAAGCCTTGAAATCAACCCACGCCAGGTTACTTAGCAGCACCTCTGTTCATTTCCTAACTCCCGGCCAGCCAGTATTGGCCAAGAGCACGCAACGTTTTTTCCGAAGGGAAAACCGCCAGCGTGGAAAGCAAGACTATTACAGGTAAAATAATTTTCACACTCCATTTTCTGCTACCCTGTGGCCACCACAACAGATGGTTAAGAGATTGAGGGAGAAGGGCCACATCACAGGTGAGATTTAAATTGCAACTATTAAGACGAGGAAGCGTTACCCGAAACATCTATAAACAGAAATTGTATATCCTTGATAACTGAGCCAACATACATCTCTCAGTCCTGTTTCTCTTATTGTGTACATGAGTCACTTATGTGCTTCCGACTCCAAAGTGATTTTGGTATGTTTACACTTCTCACATCTCAGGAAGTCACGCAAGTGCTGACCCAGGACTATCTTCCCAGAGACTTCAGTGGAAATGTCATGAAGATGCCAGAAAGGTTAAGTTTTTAGAGTCATGTTTATTGAAACAAATTACATTCCGTAAAACTCATCCTAGATCAGACCACTGCCTAACAACCGGCGTCATCAGGATGTCAAACAGCTCCTCAAACCGCCCATGCCCCTCCCCACCACTAGGAACCCATCGATTTATCAAAAGGGTCACGTTTAATCATTAAAGTGTTCTACATACAGCATTTTAGAAAAATCCATAAGCATATAAAACCAGGCTTTTAAAAGGATACTTGGTAACAAAAAAATCTTTACAGTCAAAAGAACGGGATTTTAAAATAACTTTGTAAATTGAAGCACAGTGGACAAAACTGCCTGAAGATAAGTATAGAACACCCAGTCTGGTTAGTGTGTCAGGCAGGATGCTGGGGCTGTGGGACAGAAACTGAAATAATGGAATTCTACAGGAATTCTCTATGGGGCAGATATATGCTCTAACAGCAATCTGTCCCCCCACCTCCAGAATTCATCCCCACTGTTAGGGACAAAGAAAGCAACAGCCTGTTTTGCATCTAGCAACCATCACCTGTTCAGATACACCTTATCTCTACTTGAAAAGCTTCTTTCCAGCACAATTCTGTCTCTCCAGCGGCAGCGGCCCTGTAAGAAAAGTGCCACCAGAGGTAATTAGATCAGCAATTACTAGATAAGACATGACTTTAAGAAAACAGCTTACCAAACTCTATAGATAATACAACTCCCCACTCAGTCATGGTTTGACTTAAAAAACCACATTTTAAAACTCAAAATCCCATGTTAATAATGCTAACAATTCATCTCCACCCTTTTTTTCAATCTCAAAATAGTGGAGAAACATTTTTAAAGATGAAATGTCCATCGGTTAATCATCCTTTTTAAAGGGGGGAGGGATGCGGCAGCATTTAATAAATTCCTGCCAGGTTGGCCTCAGGTAAATCCTTTAACCCATCAGAGCAGGGGCATATCCCATCAGCTCAGAGTTCTCATCCTTGGCCAAGAATTCTGCTCGACTACATAACCGTAACTTAATCCAAATCCTCCCCATTTACCTGAAGCTGGTCAGCATCTTGAGCTGGACGGAGCCTGGTAGGGAAGCAAGAAGAACAACATTCAGAATATCACGTGGTGACTTTTTGTTTTGGTAAAAAAAGTGTCTTTCCTTGTGACCATCTACTGGCACGGTGGGATGGAATGAAGAGCTACTATGGAATAGAATCCTTATTTTTAAAAAGGGACAATCTCCAAAGTTCCTGACACTTGAGAATCACCTGTTTTTCCAATCAGGAGTGAAATACATTCCTGTACTCTGGAAATCCATTTAACAGAGTGTCAGCAGCCACCACTTTTCCGGTTTCACTAGCATGGAATAATAATCAATTTTAGGATAAATAAACATTACTGGCAACAGTGATCTGCCAGGGGAGGGGGAAAAAGCTCCAAAGCTGGTTTGGCTCAGTGGATAGAGCGTCAGCCTGGGGCTGAAGGTTCCCAGGTTCAATTCCTGGTCAAGGACAGATGCCCAGTTGCAGGCTTGGACCCCCCCCCTCCCCCACAGTGGGCGGTGTGCAGAGGCAGCTGGATCAACGATTCTCTCATCATAGATGTTTCTATCTCTCTCTCCCTCTCTGGAAGCAATAAAAATATATATTAAAAAAACAAACAGCCCTAGCTGGTTGAGCGTCGGCCTATGGGACCGAAGGGTCCCAGGTTCAATTCCGGTCAAGGGCACATGCCTAGGTTGCAGGCTCAATCCCCAGGGTGGGGCATGCAGGAGGCAGCCCATCAATGATTCTCTCTCACCATTGATATTTCTCTCTCTCTCCCTCTCCCTTCCTCTCTGAAATCAATAAAAATATTTAAAACAAAGCTTTAATGGATTTTAAAACCAAAGGAAGCCAGAGCCAGCGCCCAAAGCGTTGAGAGCAGGGTCCCCCCTCGCCCAGCTTCCACCACCTTTAACCAGCCGCTCGCTGCCGGCTCTCAGCACGTGAGTCTTTCTCAGATGGACCTGTTTCAGCAGTTTGGCTCGACACTTAACAGGCAATTGCAAAACACAGCCGGCCCTGGCATTTCCTGGGGCCGGGGCGGCGGGCGTTGTCCGCGGAGAGAGCGGATAAAAATAGACGTCCCCGCCCCGCCTCTGCTCTGCTCTCCGGCCGCGGGTCAGAAAGAGGATCCCCACCACGGAGGCCGGCGCGCACCCCACCCTCCCCGGCCTCACGTCTCCCACGAGGGCTGCCTGCCGAGCCGTGTCTGCGGGCACCCGGACGCCCCCCGCACTCGCCGAATTTGGGTTTCCCAACTCGGACCCAACTCTCTCCAGCCACACGGACGGGAGCGACCCTTCCTGTGCGCACCGCGCCGGGAGCGCCCTCCCGACCCTTGGCGCGCCCTGGAGACCAGCCTTCCCCGGCAGCCCTGGTGCTCACCCCGGGGGAGCCCTGGTCCAGGCGTCCCCCCAAGGCTGGCCTCCCCCGCAGGGCTCACCCCTGGACCTTTAGGACAGCCCGAGCCCCACGGCCACGGGAGGCCAGTTGCGGCGGGAAAGAGGGGGCGAAACTGCCCCCGTTTGTGGCCACCGCCGCCCTCGCCCTGCCCCACGGCGCCCTCCAGACCCGGGGCCGCGGCCGCTTCCCAAACGGGCCCCGCCCGGTCGCCAGCACCGGGGCGCGCGGGGGCCGGGGCGCGCGGTGTCCGGACTCGGGCGCCCCGTGCGCCTCCGCCCGCCCAGCGCGGCTCAACTCTCCGCGGAAGGGCGTTCGCTCTACGCTCCCCGGGTCCGTCCCTGGGGCGTCGGGGCCACGGGCACGAGAGGTGCCAGGCGCCCGGGCACCGGGGAGGGGACCGAGGCGCCACGAGGGTGCGTCCCGGGAATGTGGGGTTGGGGGGAGCGTTCCCAGCGCCGCGATGCGCTCCCCATCCCCGTAGGCCTCTCCGGGGGCTCCATCCCCGGAGCTGGCAGCTGGGGCCGAACCCCGACCCGGACGGCACCGACGGGGCGGCCCCGGGACAACCAGGTCACCCCCTAGGGTCACCGGGGAGACCCCCCTCCCGGCCACGTGGCCGCCCCGGCGTCGAACCAACCGGTCGGGAGCCACTTACCCAAGTCGCGCGCCGCGGCCGAAAGGGGAGGGCGCCCCGAGGAGCCTGGTCTAAAAGGGGCCTGGCTGTCAGCACCCCGAGGCAGCCAACCACAAAGTTGCCCCGGTGCCCCTCCCGGCCCCGCACCCGCCCCACCCGGCACCCGCCCCGCTCCCTCTCCCTCTCCCGCCCCCGGAGGCCGCGGGTGCCCCCTGCCGGCGGCCCGGGGAAAGCGGCGCGGGCGCCGGCGGTCCCTAGCCTCAGCCCCGGCCCTGGGACTGCGGCTCCCTCCCTCCGGGGGACCCATCCCTAACGCCTCTCCCTGGCAGTGCTGTCCACTCACCTCCCTGCCGTAGCCTGCCGGTAATCGAACAGTACCTGATGGAGGGGGTGAGGATAAGAAAAAGACAGACAAGAACAGATGGGGTTGGGAGGTCTGAGACTTGAGTCTGCAGCCCCGAGTGTATTTCCAGCACAGTATTTAAGCACAAGCAGAGGAGGGGGTGACACAAAGCAGGTACGTATTTGCAAACACAGTCACTGACCTTCTAAGTAATCCAGACCTTGCAAGATCTTTTGCACACAGGCATCAACATTTTT
>PVJN01042848.1:0-18071 GCA_004026805.1 Lasiurus borealis | reverse complement strand
GACTCTTTCTGAAGCTTTAGAGAAAGATGGTCAAATGTGTCCGTATTTTATTAAATTTCTGTTCAGAGCTTTATCGGTGTGATGTCTACTAGCAGAGAATTAAGTTGCATTTTCAAGGGAAACTAACAGGAGGGTGGTTATTTCTGAGACCAGTAACACCCATCGGTGAACTGTGGTGTCAGGCATGGCAGAATATTAAACGTGTAGTTCAATTATTCCCATTAGCAAGTAGCTAAGATAAACAAGAGATCAAGGCTAATATTCATCTCATTTTAAAAGTCTTCATTAAGACCATTCTCTTGTTGAATCCCTAGGTACAGACTAGCTAAGTGATGAAAAATAACAAAAAGCTAGCTAGGAGCAAGAGTCACAACAATTGCACAAAGCAGCTACAGGCGCATGCCATGCTGACTCATGCTGGCTTTACATGGCCAGCTTTACTGCAATGTCTTCATCAGCTTTTTAGGACTCAAGTTAAGTTTCACTTTTGTAAGCAACCCAGTGTCTCAAACTTCATATGATTTCTCCTTGCTACTTGCTTGATTCTGTCGGTAAAAATTCCTTCACATATAGTTGTTGAAGGTTAGAGGTGAAACCAGGTTTTTAAAGTCAATGTATTTAATCAGATTTACCACTTTATTTGCATAAACATAGTTAGAGTTACTTATAACTACTATAAGATATAATTCTTTCTCCCGATTGTCTTTTCCCTCCTGAAACTCCCGAATCTAGCTATCATATCTTTAGTCTTTGCATAGGCTACTCTTGTTTCCACTTTTTAGAAAAAATATCAGCTTTTTGTCCAGATAACCTTAAACCTCTATACCCCTTTTGTACACTCCCCAAACCCTATTCACTGCTATTGTGTCTAGGAAAGACACACTAACATTATTCCATTTTTCTGTATCTCTTTGGAGTTTATATACTACTTGTATTTTGAAATCTGAGTACATGATATGTCTCTCTGTCACCAAGGAGGCATTATCCTGTAGTGGTTTATAGCAAGAGCTGGTAATTTTTTTTTCCTGTAACGGGCCAGATTGTAAATATTTTAGGCAGTGCAGGCCATATGGGTAACTTCTCAGCTCTGCCATTGTAATATGAAAACAGTCATAGACATGTAATCCAATGTGCATATCTGTGTTCCAATAAAACTTTATTTACAAAAGCAGGAAGCTGACGAGATCTGACCCTTAGTGCAGAGCATCAGCTTTGGAGCCATACTTCCTCACTTACTGGCTCTGTGCCTTTGGCAAGTCACCAGCCCCTTGTGCCTTAGTCCTGTCATCTTCGTGGGAACAGTAATAACAGTTGTTTAGTCTTGTGAGAGACCTTGGGCAGATGACCCCGTTAAGCTATGCCCAGATTCCTCACCCACAGAAACTGTGGGGTAATAGCATGTTTGTTATTTTTAAGCTGTTAAATTTGTGGTAATATTGTTATGCAGAAATATTTAACACAATATTAAAGCTATATTGGATTATAACAGCAATTATTGAAGATAATTATAATGGTTTCTTATCATTGATTGGTTTGTGAATCATCAAAAATGTTTATGGATTGATTTTTTAATGGCATGGTGCTAGTCAATTTGGTTCTCTGCCAACAATATGGTAATTAATAATCTATAGAAGCACTTGCATAATCCAGCCTTTTTTTGGAAATTCAGTTCTCAAGTAGAATTCTAAATCTAGAGAGTGTACTAGCGCATGACCAAATTCAAAAAGCTTGTGAAAGAAAAAAACACAACTAAGAAAAACTGAAGATTGAAATATCCCAACTGCTCTATGATTGGTTGGTTTATGACACAGAAGCAAGAGTTAGTCTTGGTTTGAAAAGTGGACAAATGGTAGCTGGGCTTATTACAATTCCATACTATTCCTCCAATTTCATTTAAACATGACCTCATATGGAGCTGTGGTCAGTGACTGCTTTGGTAGGGAACATCTAGAATAACAATAACCTCCAGAATGAGTATCCTTGGCCTAACAGCTTTCTATATTGTGCAGTGCGTACCCACTGAGGGAAATAGAGCCTAGGTAACTAAGCCATGATAGACCATATTTTATTTTTTTGGTAAATGAAAATGGGCATGTGTAATCATGATTTGAATAGACCAAATCACTTTCTCCTACACCAGGGACTATAAATGTGCCTTGCTAGTCAAGAGACAGATCTATCAAAGTCAGATTTCCCATACTTGCCATTGCTTTGCCCCACTTAAATAACCTAAGAAATGACAGGGTCATGCTTAAATGAAACCAGATAAATGGTATAGATTTAGGATTTAAACCCATTATAATGTGTGTTTAGCAGCATATTGAGAATGGACTACAAGAAGAGCAGATGAGATAAAAAATGAGAATGATGGGGATGCTTGAAACCCTGATCCCATCACATATCATTGGATTGTAAAGGTTTGGGTCAATCTCAGAAAACTGACTGATTTTATGAGAATGCCTGACATTTTCAAATCCAGGACAATAAAACCCTACTAGGTAGTCAGACAGTCCATTGAAGGTGAGAGTGAAGTTTTCTCCTCTCCTCTCTTAGACTCTTGGAGGATACACTCCTAAGAAAGGGGGAATGGAGGTTATGACAAAAGAATAGCCTAAAACCACTCAGGCTCTGTGGAAGTTGTATTACTGAACCTTCCTCTCGCTGACAGACAGCAGGCATATTTCTGTGCAGTCAGGAGAGTAACTTCCCTCATAGTCAAAGGTCACAGAATAAAGTTGCCAGACAAGCTTTCTCATGAAGTCAGTTTTATGGGTTTAGGGTTCTTTTTAACTGATTATAAGCTTCAAATCTTCAGAAAATACCTAACTTGTGTTTTGGACTCACATTAATTTCATTAGTATATAGTTGGTAGTTTGTTTCTTTTTTCATAAGAATCATCCTATATAATAAAAGCCTGATATGCTAAGTGCCAGGTTGACCGATTGGCCATTCAACCAATCAAAGCATGATACGCTAATGATATGCTAAGGTCCCTCAACTGCTTGCTATGACATGAACTGACCACCAGGGAAAAGACAGTTGACTGGTCGACCAGTCACTATGACATGCACTGACCACCAGGGAGCAGACACTCTGACCTGTAAGTTATCTTGCTGCGGGGGTCTGGCCAATCATTTCTGAGGGAGAAGACATGCCTTGGAGCCCTCCTGCAGACCCTCCCCTGTTGGCCATCCTCCTGCATCCTTCCCCATCCCAATTGTGCACTGTGCACCAATGGGGTCCCTGAGCCTGGCCTGTGCCCTCTTGTAATCTGGGACCCCTTGGGGGATGTTGGAGAGTCGGTTTTGGCCTTATACCGCAGGCCAAGCCGAGGAGCCTCACTGGTGAATGAATTCATGCACTGGGCCACTAGTTTACAGTAATAATCCATGGAGTCATCACATCTAGACTATTAAAACTCACTCTACCTACCTCTAACACAGTGGTTCTCAACCTTTCTAATGCTGCAACCCTTTAATACAGTTCCTCATGTTGTAGTGACCCTCAACCATAAAATTATTTTTGTTGCTACTTCATAACTGTAATTTTGCTACTGTTATGAGTCGTAATGTAAATACCTGATATGCAGATATTTTCATTGTTACAAATGGAGCATAATTAAAACATAGTGATTAATCACAAAAACAATATGTAACTATATATTGTGAAATATTTATTACTAATTTTAAATAAGTGAAATTTTGTCTTGAAGCATGGTATAGCATGGGTAACAGTCTTAATATAACAACAGTAAACTACATTGCAACATTTTGCTACAGTATGCATAAAAAGCCAATGTCAATGCAAAGTTTGAGATTGCTTCTTTCTTATCAGATCAGAAATTCTTGGGGCAGTCTTTGCAAGAGCACGACGAAGATCATCTTCCACAAGTCTACTTCTGTATTTAGATTTGATAACCAACAAGCTGGAAAATCCTGTTTTACAAAGATATGTTGTTGGAAACGGAAGAAGAAGCTGCAACACAGTCTTAAACAGAACAGGATACGACTGCAAACATTTATCCAGAATTTTGTAACTGACATTGTAGAGAAATCAGTTCTCACTGCATTGCTGTTAATAAGTTCAATGAACTCCTCTTGTGCTGTCTCAGGAACATTTTCAATTTTGACTGTGAATGGCCTTCTAGCAAGTGAAAATGGAGTGTCAGGTAGATTTGGAAAGTATGATGAAATTTCATCTGTAAGCATGTGCAGATGTTCTTTCTCAGAAATTATCATTGTAATCCTTTTGTCTGGTTCAATGTCATGTTCCTCAAAGAAAGCAGATAAGGTAGGCAACATATACATTTTATTTTCATCCAATTTTTTTTTTGCTAAAGCTGAAGTTTCATTTGCAATGATTGGTTCTTTTCAGACAAATCAAGGCATTTGGTCCTTGCAGTGATAAATTTTAACTCATTCAAGATGGCAAAGATGTCAACAAAATAAGCTATTTTCTGCAGTTCATTTTTATTGTTGAAAAGTGCTCCGAACTGTGGTCTTGCTTTCTGATTAAAAAACGTTTCAAGTTCGTCACAAAGCTCAAAAACACATTTTAAAACTTTTCCTCTCGACAACCATCTGGCTTCAGTGTGAAATAGCAGAGCATTGTTTGGAGCATCCAACTCATTGCACAGTTGCAATCAACTGTTTAAAGTGCTCGCCTTTACAAAATTACAGAATTTATGACACTTTCCATTACTTCTTGTAACTCTTGTGGTAGCATCTTCATGCTAATATTTGCCGATGAATCATACGATGACTTTTGGTGACTCATTCACTACCAAACATTGAAATCAAAATTGATATCCTAGCATAGCTGGAGCACATCTGTGCAAACACCACAAACCTTTTCCCAGGAGATCTTTCAGAAATGAACCAACTGTGTCAAATACATCACGTGCAGTAGTTGTCATTTCAAGAGGTTTGCAAAAAAGAAACTCATCTTTAAAGTTGCCATTATTAATATACCTCAGGTAAACCAGTAACTGTGAACAGTTTGCAATGACTGTAGATTCATCAAGCTGAATACTAAATATTGGAAGTGGAGTAGATTTAATTTTCTGGGTTACCTGATCAAGAACATCAGCAGACATGTCATCTATTCTTCTGTGGACAGTTTTGTTAGATAAGGAAATTGCACTCAATTTTGTAACAAATTCATCTCCAATCATAACTCAAACAATATCTTTGGCCTCTGGCAACAGTAAATCCTCAGCAATGGTATGAAGTTTCATAGCTCTGGAGATTCTGAGTGTCACCAAATATTAAGCTTCAATGGCTGCTACTTTTTGTTTGTGGTACTTGCCACCAGTGTCAAGTCTGGCTTTCTTGAGTCCATCAGCTTTGCTTCTAAAATAGTTGGTATCCCTGCCAGCAAAGCTTGGATGCTTGCTATCAAAATGGTGTTTTAGTTTGTTCAGCTTCATAGATTCAGCTGATAGAACTTCACAACAAATAACATTGTGGTTTCTCAATTCCTGCTGTACTTATTGAGGTAAAACCATATTGTAAAAAATCCTCACTATATTTTCTTTTCTTAAGGTTCTTCTCTACATGATCCATTGTCATGGGATGGTTTGCTAATGAAAAGAATATATAACAATAGCTTTAATAATACAAAAGATGATACATGACATAATTCAGTCAATACAGTTCATTAAAGTTTCCTATGATTTACCATTCTCTGTGTTGTCTCTTTTTACATACTTGTTACTATCACAAAGGGACAGTATTCACATTAACCACAGCTGAATGTAAAAAGACCGATCAGCATCCAGATTAAGTTCCCATTGTATAGATTTTTTTTTGGAGTAGTTGATGATTTTACAGTACGTGACTTTACATTTACCCAGTAATTATAATTCAAGAAATGTTGTTTTACCTCCAATACTGTTGCTTTCACCACAGCAGCTGCTTTCTACACAGTAGCTGCTCTCTACACATGTGTGACTGGTGTACATAAGTATGTTATGGAGCCAACCCTGTCACATACACCTGTATTTGTACAGGGGGTATGTGATGGGGTTGGTGCGATGATGTCATCACTTGTATCTGGGCATATCTGCATATGGGTGGACCTGGCTGGAGACGGATAGAGGAGTGGTGTCTCAGTTCCTAAGACCATCGGAAATATGTGTTTTCCGATGGTCTTAGGTGACCCCTGTGAAAGGGTCGTTCGACCTCCAAAGGGTCATGACTCACAGATTGAGAACCGTTGCTCTAACACCATGAACATTGGAGTAGATGAATACTGTGCCGATCTGAATAAACTTGGCAGCTTGTCCTGCTCAAATTCACTGTTTGCTGCATTGGTTTCCTGATTCTTTCCAGATTCAGAAAGGAGTTCTACGTCTCATAACACTGGGCTGATGTTGAGTGGAGTCAGTGACTTCTGCAACTACCTTACCTCTGCCGCCTCTGTAGGAACTAACTAGCCTGGAAAGATACATTTATCTGGGAACTCTACTACCCAGAATCCCACTGTCAGATACAGCTGGGCTCCCAGCCTCCTTGTTGCAAACATAAAGTATGCTGGCCGTTTGGCCCAAGGCATCTCTGCTGATGGTGATCTCATTATGTTCATAGCATCCCTCGTGGTTCTGAAAGAGTTTGCTGCTCTCCTTGCAGTGTGGAGCTCAGCCCGACCATACTCTCAGATGAGAGGCGCATCTGCAGGAGATTTACTGTGTGTGTATATGTGAGGACACAGTTGTAAATTCTGGTTTTTACGCGTGCAATTGGCTGTACCTTTTTTTAAAGCAGTAATTACATTAAAACAGTTCCTGAAACCATAGCACTATAAAGTGCTTTAATCTAGCACATTGGCTTTTACTGCTCTCATAATCAATCCCAAAGGTCAGAGTTGTGGTGTGTTATTGCCCCAAGAAGCCCCTCCCTTTTCTGCACAAGCCAGACACTACTCTAGGGTACAAGACATCGTTTTCAATGCCTAGTTACCCATGATCAATTGAAAACTACTTTAAGCTACCCAACGGGCTGCTTGTCTTCTCACGTCTCACCTACCGGCTCCCCCAGGATCCACTTCTCTCCTGCCTCTCACCTGGAAGCCCGAGTGGGAAAGAACTGTCTTCCCACCAATAATCCAATGAAATGAGTACAATTAAAATAAGAACTTTAGCTGTATTCCATACCCTAATTAACAGCGGCTCAACAGTAATAATGAGCAGAGTGCAGGCTGGTTAGGGAAGCATGCACAACATGCCAGCAACTCAACACCACTTCGCTTATATCCGCTAGGGATTCCAAGCAGCCTCCCGCCAACATGCCAGTTGTCCTGCTATAATTAGAAGAGGGTTCTATTTCCAGTTTGAATTGGAAATAAAAGACTGATATTTTCTCTTGCAACCCAGAATTATGTTTAAACAAAACACATTTTCTTTCTTCCCCATAGCAAAATAATAGTCTTCTTTAGCTCTTCCTCTTCCCTTTTGGCAGAGTTCCAAACCTGCCCGTGTTGCCCCTGACACTGAAACATTTTCTTCACATTGGCATTTTCTGGCCTGTTCCCAAGTGGACCGAATGGGCTGCCAAAGGCCTGAGTTCCAGTCACAGGCTCGTTAGAGGTTGTTCATAGTGTGTTGCAGTGAGTAACCTGTGCTGAACACTTCCTGACTCCTGTATGCAAGGGAAAGTCTGTTGACAGCTGGAGAATAGAGACTCTATTTCCTAGATCCTGCCAAGATCTTCCTCCTCTCATAAAGATGTCTTGGGTGAAGCTAGAATCACTTGGGGCCTTGTATTAGTATTTCTTACCTTTAGCATAATGGTTTTAGAAGACCCCTTCCTGTCCTGCAGAGCACTTTCACACAGAAGCAGGTGCACATCCTGCAGGGACCTTCTCTGATCTTTTCAGTCTGGGATAACTTCCTGCGTATTCTCTCATAAGACTGCTTATTCCTGTGGCTGCATCAACCTCACCGTAGGCTCATGCTCTGCTCTTGGCTCAGTCACCTCCAACTGACTGGAAGCTCCTAGAAGCAAGGATCATCCATGTCTTATTCCATTTTGCACTCTAGGGTCTGGCACAGGGCCTGGCACACAGTAGATAGTCAATAGATTTTTGAATGAATTCATAAATACATGACAGCAAAGAATATAAAAAGTAAACTGCTCTTCTGGTTAAAGTAAAAGTTACAGAATACAATCCCCCCTCTGAGTCACCCCTGACATGCACAGGCCCTGTGATCCCATTCTAGGAATGGAAAGGGGCACATTCTTCTCATGATTGCTCTGCGACCATGCCTGAGCAGTCCCTACACACTCTAAGGTCATGGGCAGAAGTAAAAGGTTGCAGTACCGACCCCAGTACTTCCACTCCAGTTAGCTAGGATTTCCAGTTTCCTGAGATCCATCCCTCAATTCTTCATGCATTACATGGAGATAAGAATAATACTTGCCACCCTTTACCACTGATGAGTTCTGGGAATGAATGAGGAAAAATAAAGAAATTTTATTTTCTTAAATACTGAGGATGAGAGACACATAAATATTCTCAATTTTATTACTTTGGGCAACTGTTATCACTATTTATTTATTTTTTTAATCCTCACCTGAGGATATTTTCCCGTTGGTTTTTATTATTTTTAAAAAATAATTTGTTATTGTTGAAATATTACATATGTCCCCTTTCCCTCCCCTCTCCAGCCCCCTCATCCCCCTTTGTCCCAGGCCCTCACACCCCATTGTCTGTGTTCATGGACCATGCATATATGCATACAAATTCCTTGGTTAATTACCTCCCACCCACCCACCCTCCCCCACCTTCCCTGGGTCCCATTAATTTTTAAAGAAAGTGGAAGGGAGCGGGAGAGACACACAGAGAGAAACATCAATGTGAGACAGATACATCAATTGGTTGCCTCACATCCCCTCCCTGACCAGGGCTGGGGATTGAGCCTGCAACTGAGGTAAGTGCCCTAGTCTGGAATAGAATATGGAACCCTTCAGTCCACAAGCTAATGCTCTATCCATTGAGCCACCAGCTAATGTTATTCCTATTTCTATATTCCATTCCACAAGCTAAAGCACACTCTTAGTGTTTCCACACCCAGGAGGGGCAAGTCTCCCAGGCAGGCAAGTCCCTCAGACAAGAAGCTACACAGAGACTTTCCCATTTGTAGGAAGGCTGCCTCCAACTGGGAACTGCACCTCCATCCCGGCCCAGGACACTGACTGAGAGGGACCTCACAGTAAACTTATCAGGACTTCAACATGGGAATTTCCCAGGCATATGCTTTAACCCATAATAGTCTTGGAGTTTCATGTTGGAGCTTTCCACAAATGTCTGGTATCTTATATAATAAAAGACTAATGTGCAAATTGACCTAATGGTGGAATGCCGGTTGCTGTGATATGCACTGACCATGAGGGGGCAGGTGCTCCACACAGGAGCTGCCTCCGGATGGGCAGTGCACTCTCACTGGGGGTGTGCTGTTTAGCCAGAAGCCAGGCTCACAGCTGGCGAGCACAGTAGGCAGTGGTGGGAACCTCTCCCGCCTCTGAGGCAGTGCTGAGGAATACTGGCCTCTTCCTGAGCAGCACTCTGAAAGGGGAGCAGGCCTAAGCCAGCAGGCAGACATCCCCCAAGGGGTCCCAGACTGCGAGCAGGTGCAGGCTGGACTGAGGGACTGCTTCTTCACCTCTCAGTGCATGAATGACATATGAGGTTGTCCCATACACACAAAATAGGTCACTAAAAAGCTGAGTTGGAAGTCCCATATGGGTGGGACTGGCTGATGGTGGGTGTCTCTGTAAGGTGATCCACCTGGACCATTCTATGACCATGTGGATGTCAATGTGCTGGGGGCTCAGGCAGAGGAGTCATCTAAGCACTCACATAGCCTCCATCTACTGGAGGATGATGATGATGGTAAGTTCACTGGCTGGTTCCAGTCATGATCAATTCAGAGTGTCATTCATCTATTATCCATTCACCATAATGTAGTGAACCCCAGTATGCAAATTGTTGAACAACGAGAAGACTATTAATAAGTAAAATTCCCCATAATGAGTCAGCGTTCCCTCGGAGCCAAGCATGGTACTCCATGTTTTATGTGATGACCTCATTCCATACTAACCAGCTGTGGGGAGGGCCATGGAGAAGGAAATGAGATTTGCCACAGGTTTTATGGATGGGGGAGACGCCTGATGTAGGCAGCCCTCTGCTGCCCGCTGCGCACTTGGGAGACTGTCCGCTCGAGTCTAGCACTCTCCCCAGCCCTTCGTGACTCACAGTTACCCCTTGGCTTCTTCTTCCCCTCCAGAAGATTCCATTGAGGGAAGAAAATTATACTCTTGGGGCCAGAGAATGATAAACAGGAGCACAGGAGAAGCAGGGTCATTAAAGTATTAAGTTTCACATGGATTGGATCCCTATGCTAATACAGCTATTCAGGGCTCTGTAGGATAAGCTCCCCACACCACCCTCCTCTCTGCTTGAGTGCCTCACCCTCCCCAGAGGATATGTCACTCAGTGGTCACCGGTTTCCATTTGAAAGATAGAGTATTAGAGGTTTAGAAACCCCTGATACACTGAGATCTGTCAGCACGTTGTAACGTTTAAGGCTAGCAGTGGGGGACTCACAGAATTAGTGTTTTGCACTTTCATGAGTGGAGATGTTTGTCTTGAGAATTGATTTGTCACAGCCTGGTTTTAACTTTCTGATTAGAAAATACTGATAATGTGCTTTTTAAAATTGGAGCTAAGTCAGAAAGCAGTAAGTGGCAGGGCCATTTTGTGGGAAAAGCACCAGTCTGCTGGGACCTTATGTCTTGGACCTCCTGCTTGGAATAATTTACAGAGACTATCTTCCCTTTATAAGTTCTTCCTCCCTCTCCAGCACCCCCCCCATCACCACCACCCCCGTTTGTTTTCACTAAGCTTGATTTTCAGGGGTGGTGAATGAGGGCGATGGCTTTGCATTCTAGCTTAGGGCAGGTTCAGAATGAAGAATGGCTTTGGGATAACATATCAGGACTTAGAAAAAGGGTTTCAGGTTAGATCTGTCATGTGATTGTGCAGCTCTGCAGTCTCCTCCCTACATGAGGAGGGACTGTGTTACTCTGCCGGTTAGTGTGCTGGTAAAAAAAGAAAAAGGAAAGAGAAAGGAACGGAGGTAGGAAGGAAGGAGGGAAGGAAATAAATAATAATATTCATTTGAAAATAGCACCCAAGCCACTCTTACCATAGCTCTTAAACAATTAACCAACTCCATGAACACCTAACTGAACAAAATAAAACTAGTAATGATGAAAATGGCATTTTCCGTAGAAGTCAAATGACATCAGTATGCTAGAAACCATTAATTCACAAGATTTAAAACAGAAAGGCCTTCATCTTGGACGTCGGTAAGCTCCTCTCTCACGCAGCTTTTGGTATAAGAAAAAATTAGGCTACCGCAAAATTGTCTTAACCTAGATTCAGGAATTCATGACATCCAACACAGAAAACAGATTTGCTGGCACCCACATCTAGAGGGAAAACCATGGAGCTGATATCAGGAGTGATAATTGGGTATTGTGGTCAAGTATCAGTATTTGCAACTGTTTTTCTTAAAAGAAAAGTTTCTGTTTACTCTCAGAAAATGAATTTAAAATAGCTAACATTTTTGTATGCTTTATATTTTATTGATGTAATCAATGAGTAAATGCGGCTCAGACTATTCCAAAGCTACCCAGTACCAGTGTTCTTACTTCCCCATCTACTTCTGTTTTCATTTGCTACCCAAATTAGGCTGTTTTTTTTTTTTCAAGTATTCTTCCCCCCTTTGGTGATTACTTGTTATCTTTTCCATATATATATACATATTTATCAGCTTCAGTACCTAACCTTTTCAGGGAGTCCTAAAATTGCAGTGTGTTTAAACAATCCATCATTTTCATTTGACTAAAAAAAAAAAGAAAACCCCTAGTAGACTATCTGTTCCTCTTTATGTTTTGCCTACTCCTGTGTGCAGAGAGAAGCATTTCATGTCTTCCTTCTCATTTTCTCCAGCACAATCCAGGCAACCTTGGACACACCCAGAAAGACAGAATTGGGAAGACAAAGCTACCCTTTGGGAAGTTCCGGGGAACACCTGGCCAGTTTCTCACCCACCTGCAATTCTTACAACAATCGCACAGATGGATAATATGTTTAAAGGATGAAGTTCAGAGGTAGGTTGAGTTACTTACTCAACCACATACATATCTGGGGAAAAATCAGACCTCATATTTGAACACAGGCCGGCCAGTCACCAATGTGAGGTCTTTGCACTCCATGCTGCTTCTCCTTCAAAAGGTAGGAAACTGTTGAAAGTGTGGGGTTACATGTGCTAGTTAGGCATGGATCTTCCTGGAGATTACAGTCTAAAATAGATAAATGATAATAGTAGAAATAATATACCTGTCATCTCTCTGCAAGACAGAGAGGTGAGACCAGAATAGTGTCTTTCATATCTAGCACTCGGAAGGAGCTCAATTTTGTAAATACATTTAGTAATTACAGACAGAAGGGAAAAAAATGCAATCCTAAGCTGAGCAGGACACTGTGAAACACTAGCAAGTCTTACAGTCTTCTAGGGAGACAGACGTGCCCCTAACTAACTCCATTCAAAATAGAGCAGTGCTTCTCAACATTTGCTTCATATTCACAAGATGGGGTGCAAAGGCGGAAGAGTGGTTTAAGTTTATAAAGAAACACCATTGGCTCATGCTCGGCCAATGAAAGCAAAATCTCTTGGTGGGGCTTGATGGGTATTTTCAAAAGGCCCCCCAGGTAGTGGGAAGTTTAACCAAGACTGGAGAGCACCAATGTGCAAACCCCTGCATCTGTTATGAGGGACAAAGAATGGAGGGATCTGCATAGCATTGGACATCCTGGTCTTTCTGAAGGGGTGGGATTTTGAAGATGGCCTAAAATTAACATTAGTGACAATACCAGGAGGTGGACATTGATCAGGAAAGCCAAGGAGGAGCAGGGGGTTGCCTAGGAGCAGGGTTAGAAGCATAACCTTAGGTCTGAAGGCCAGGCTTGGGACCTCCAGGAGGCTGCCACTGACCCCAGGATGGAGGGTGTGGCAGGAACCGGGTGTGAATTCAGTTTGACACTGGAGTTTGGAATATGATGGTAACTCCTTGCAGGCAGCTGGATCGGCTCCTGCACGCCTAGCCTGGACTCAGCCACCTTTCTGCATGATGGTGAAAATTAAGTCATGCTCTACTCTTTGGAGGTCCAGCTTCATCCCTCTGGGACACAAGGGTCTCATTTGTGAAATAAAGGGGTTGCCTCAGAATAGCAGTTTCAAACTACGCTTTTGGAATAATAGGCATTGGCTCTCAAATTTTATGAATAGGAGACTCAACTGAGGAGTTTAGCAAAATGAAGGTTTCTGACTCAGTGGGTTGCGGGTGGGGTACAGAGGCAGAACGCTGAGTCTCCTTGCAAGAACCACAGGATCTTTGAGAAGTGTTGCTTAGGGAGCTTTACAGACTGCTGTGTGGGTGTGCAAAGAGGCAGCAGGCTGGGTTTGGGGCCCCGATGCCCTTACAGAAAAATAGAAACTCATTCTTTGTCACGTTTATATACTGGATTCTCTGTAAGACTTGCTTTGAGGAAATGGTTTCATTAAGAATAGCAAAGGAACCCTAACTGGTTTGGCTCAGTGGATAGAGCTTCAGCCTGTGGACTGAAGGGTCCCAGCTTCCATTCCAGCCAACAATATGTACCTTGATTGCAGGCTCTGGTTGTGGCTCATGTGGGAGCAATCAATCCATGTGTCTCTCACATAGATGTTTCTCTCACTCTCTGTCTCTCCCCCTCTTTTCAACTCTCTTTAAAAAGTCAATGGAAAAATATTCTTGAGTGAGGATTAACAATAAAAAAAGAATAGCTAGCAAAGGAAGTTGAGAACCATGATAGTAGATGATCTCCAGGTCCCCACCAAATTCCAACCTACTAGGTACTTCTGTAGAGGAGATTCCCAATAGATGAGAAAGCAGAGAGCAGAGGACCAAAGACTAAATTGGGGACAGTGTTTTTATTTAAGGGGCAAACTTCCCCTAAGTCAGTCTCAGGATGGGCTTGGGAATCTGAGGAAATTATTATAAAGAAAGAAAAAAAAAGGACAAAAATTTTAAAGGCTTTAGTTTTCAAATGCTTCTGAGACCCACCTGCCATACAGATAACCTAGTGAAATGGCAAATATCGGGCAAGATAGCATTTTGACTTATAAGAAAGTTTGGCTCTTAATGCAGCTCTGGTATCTGGGTGGATACTCCAATGTTGGGAAATGAGAAATCGTCACCGAGGACGGGGAAATAGCTTCAGGGCAGCCGTTACTACAGAAAACATTCTTTTCCTACTGGCTTCCAGCAAGAACTATACAATCTCTGGCTACAGAAACTATTTCCAGAATGCCTTTTGAGGGAGGCATTCATGGAAAAACATCAGTGGAATATGTTGCATTGGGAGAGAATTGCACGCTAAACATTTTCAGCAGCTCTGGATTCTAACATGGATTTGTGAAATAGCAGTGGGGGAAAAATTGAGAGAACAATAGAAATAGAATTAAAATATGCACTTTGAATAATTTCAGAAAAGTCAGATGCTTATGCTCTCCATCGTGTATTACAGTGATACAAAGAAGCGGCCAGCCTGACAGGCCCCCGCCCCCTGGGTTTTACACTCTCACAGTTCCAGATGGTTGCTGGTCTCTCCAAAATGTAATTGCCTGGGCCCTCCATAGACTTAAACTCCCTTTGAGGGCAGCTATGTTGCATACAGTGATGCATCCCAGCACTGAGCTGAGTCCGTCAGACAATGGGCATATAATAAATATTGTCTGACTTTAATTGACATGGACCAGAGTGGAATGCTGGAAAAAACTCTCTACACGAAAGAGCATTTCAATAGAACCACCACTGAGATACTCCCTAACCACCAATGGCTCAGTTCTTCATACCAGAACCACACTGGTACGTATTATTTTTACTTACATCTTGCTTAAGAAATGAGTGATTTCATAAGCTCCATTTTCTCCATTCGGTACTGGGAGTCAAGTCCTCTTAATTCAAACCTTTATTATCTATTTTAAGTCAGAGGCTCAGGGATCCCTTCAGGGCTTGCTGAACCAAGTTACCCAGCACGACTTTGTGGTCTGGCTCCTGGTATACAGATGGGTAGACGAGGCTACCACCCCCTTCGTGCTCAGCAGCTAATGAGGAACTACTGCATCCATCTCCGTGCCTCTACAGCTGGACATTCATCATGAGGATTCCGAGGCCTCTCTTTTCCAGAGCGACTCCTGTACATTTTCTACCACAAGTCTGGGGCCGATGTGACTGATTGGCAGAGGCTGGTCACACACTTTATGCCATCAGCAAGGAAGTCTCAGGAAGTGATCCAGATTTCATAATGAAAAGCAACCTCCACCTGCTAAGGTAGGGCATTTTCTAACATTGTCACCTGCCAAAGTTAGAACTGTTACCATTCTCTCTCTCTCTCTCTCTCTCTGTCTCATCCCTTCTCATTTTTTATTTCTGTCTACCCATCTCCAAGTCATTCACGCCCCTGTTAGTGGCCTAACCAGACTTCTTCTATACTTTGTCCTGCCATCATGTCATGACCTCACTACCCATGATGGTCCAAAAACAACCTACCTCATAACACCTTCAGAACCTCAGACCCAGAGACTGTGCCAGTCTCATCGCTTACACCCATACTTACACCAAGCAGCTTGTCACTGCTGAGAGCTGCTCCCCATTGGAACTCTGCACCTCCTATTTCCCAATCATGCCTGCATCACCCCTATACCTGCTCTTCTGAGAGAGGCCACCAGTGCCCATGCTCTTCTTTAAACACCCTCTCCCTTCCGCAGCCTCTTTCTTCCTAAAGCAACATTCTATGTACCTTGGTACCCCTCTTCTTTTCTTGATTTGCCCAACAATAAATCCATTCCATAAATTGTCTACTAATATACCAAGCTGCCAGTCCTATTTGGAGAAAGTTTCTCAACCTGTTGTTGGTAACACTATAAATCCTTGGTCTCCTGTCTGGGTCAGGCCTTGAATGCAGAGAAACTATTTGTTTGTCAACTACCATTTTAATTTGTTTTTACTTTCCTCAAACTCCCTGGCCATTCCTACCCCTTTTGACACACTCACCCTCAGCAAACTGCTGCCTCTTATTTTAGCAAGAAAATGAAGACAATGGGTAATTTTCTATTTATATTGTAACCTACACTTCATTCTTTCATTTTCAGATAAAGGGATACTTCCTTTTCAGTTCAAGATCAATCCCTCTTCCCAAACTTTGTTCTCTATTGTCCTCCAAAAGTTTAATTCCTCTGCCTTGGGTTTTAAATAGTTTTCTCTCTCCTGTTAACTCTTGCTTCACAAATATTTTTGAGTCAGTTTCTCCAGAGGGTGAGAGCATCAGGATCAGGGGCTTTGATTCATTCATCTTTGATACCATCAGCACTGAACACATAGCAAGCAATACACATTTTTTGGGTTGAATCCCTTACATTTCCACATATATTATTCATACCCTGAAATTTATATCCTAATTAGAAACTCACCTTTGGCTAAGGACCCATTAGCACAGAAAGATTTTAGCAAATTCATTAATTATTTATTATTTCCAATTTTATTGGTTCGTCTGAACTGAGGTTACCTTAGTTTTACACAATCATTTCTACTTGTCGGTGAATGATAATGAGTTTGAATTCCACCGGCATGTGCAAATTACACTTTAAATAATTACTAGTATTAGTAATCACGCATGTCTTTTACTCCTAGAACAGACCTGTGCTAATTAATACTATTTTTCAGACTAATAGCTATTAGGAGGTAAAAAGTTATCAGGGTAACTCCTGGTAAGAATCCTTTCGCACCTATGCTACCAATGTGCATTTGACCTTGGGAGCACTAAGGGCAGGAAGAGCGGACACAAGCCAGAACTTAGGTGAACTCGGACAGTACAGGAGTTTGTCAAAGAGGAAAAAAAGTTACTTCAAAGATGAGTTTTGAATTACAGTTTAACAGTAGGTGTGACACTCAGAGCCACAGGCCTGATACCCAGGGACCAGACTATGTCAGAAGGTTATGAGCTTCTCCTCAGGGAGGTTTACCAGTACCCCAAGAGATGGCCACACTCATTTATTTGAGTCCGAAGAATGAATTCCTTCACAAACTCTGATTATTAATCAGCATTCAACATGTGTGATTCCATACCTGTGAATAAAAAAAGAAGCTTCCTATACCTGCTTCTAGCACTTACAGGTTCCAGTGCCCATCCACAGTGCCAGGCCACATTCTCTCTATCTCTACCTGATACTCAGATCTAGGGGCACTTGGTGGGGGGAGAGGTGGTGGCGGGCATGCACTCCTGGGTTCAGAAAAGAGGGGTTTCCTTCATTTCATTCTAGGCTGAGCCAGGGTCTGCAGTCTGGCTCCTCATTTCTAAAGCAATGTCTCACCCGTTTCCCTCAGTTCAAGTCATTGGGTTCTTTCTTGTCTTCTGTGCCTTCAGAGTAGAATCCAAATTTGCTTGGCACTGAAGTTCTGCTTTGTTTTTATCAGTTGTTCGAGGGCGTCCATGTCTCCTGGCCTTTCCTTTGGGGTAGGCAAGGCCCACTTGTTGCAGACCTGCCAGAGGTAGCTGCCAAATGCCTGCTGTCAAATTCCCTCTCACCTGCCAACGTGCCACCTGCAGCCCCAGGCCTTCCTGTTTCAGGCAGCCCATCTGCCCATCAGCCCCTTTCCTGCTCCCAATCTCGATCCATCCTTACTGCCCCTCCCACCTGGGATGGGACCTCCCATAGAGACACTCCAGTTTCTGGGGTCCTTGAGGCTCTGTATGAGTCTCTTTTGTGTGTGTGTGTGTGTGTGTGTGTGTGTGTGTGTGTGTGTGTGTGTGTTAATTTGTTTTATTGATAGTATTACAGGTGTCTCCTATTTTCTCCCTTTTTGCTTCCACCCCACCCAACCTCTGACCCACCCCAGGCTTTCCCCATGCTATTTTCTATGTCATGAGTTATGTATACATGCATATATGTTCTTTAAAAAAAA